>JAGSMP010002019.1:0-33330 GCA_029286625.1 Parnassius orleans | reverse complement strand
CCTCCCGCAGCAGCCCACCGACACACATCCGAAGTGGGCTCGCTGAGCCCACACGGAGTGGTTGAACCTCGGGCCGGCCCTACACCTCGGGCCAGCCAAGGGGTTCCTCTTTGTTCACCGCGGGTGACCAAGCCACGGCTATTAAGCCCCCGCCACGACAAGGGAACCCGTTCGGGGAACCTAACCTAACCTAACCTAACCTTTTTTTTTTTCGGGGAAATCATGGACTACCTCCGCCTGGGGAAAGGCGGAGGGGCGTGCCGGACTCTACCGGCTAAAACCACCCCGGTGTCTCCTCGCACGTGTGCGCGGGGCCGCGGGAATCCAAATTCTTCCGCAGCCCCACACTAGTGCTGGCCCGGTCTGTCCGGGCCTCGTCTCCTGCACGGGGTAGTGAGGTGTTCGACTACCCCGTGCATCGCCTCAGAGGCGCGCGCCGACACCCGCTCGCGCCTCCGCCTCGGGTCCATCGAAGAGGGGGGGCGGGGACTTCCCCAAGTCCCTCGCCCCTGGACCCATTCATGGGGGCCGGAAGAGCGCTTAGTAGCGCCCGCTTTCGCGGCCCCAGCGGCGAATCTGGTCTTTGGCCCGCCGCCAACCAAGTTTCGGCTGCGGAGGGTAGGGAGAGCGGCGCCTCGCAATACCGACACCTCTCCCCGCGGCCCCACCACCACCGCATCAACGGTGCGGCCCCGTCTGAGTCGCGGAGAATAGGCGAGTGGCGCATCGCCATACCAACACCTCTTCCTCCGCGACTCCACCTCGGCTGCAGCGGCAGAGCGACCAACCCTCCCGCAGCAGCCCACCGACACACATCCGAAGTGGCCTCGCTGAGCCCACACGGAGTGGCCACCTCGGCCGGCCCTACACCCGGCCAGCCAAGGTTCCTCTTTGTTCACCGCGGGTGACCAAGCCACGGCTATTAAGCCCCCGCCACGACAAGGCGGGAACCCGTTCGGGGAACCTAACCTAACCTAACCTTTTTTAAATGTACTAACTCCACTTTTTTCTCCTGTATCGTGGAGGCGTTTTAAATACATAAATTGCACATAGATCAACCCAAACAATCCAGATCCGGAACAATTATAGGAAAGTCCTGGAACAATTAGTGTATAAATTATACTATAATAATTATAAAATAGAATTTTACATATTATTTAAGAATTCTAACCACGGCCCGCAACGCAATTATTGTGTCACGGAGTAGGTACGGATCTGTTGGCCGGAGTAATTGATACTCATGTATTAAGAGTCAAACAATTCCCGATTCTTTTCTGTATCGGTAATCGGCGATTTATCACTTCGAAGGCTCGATTCAGATATTGAAATATAAAATCCATACACAATAGAATGTAACACCTATCAATCCTGTAGAAGGCAGATATGGGATGTAGGTTTCATTGAAACAGAAACTTTTTTATTCAATATGGATTATAAATAATTTTTATTGAAAGTCACTCTTTACCACTGGTTCGTAAAATACCCTCTGTCCTGGGAAGAACCAGCAAGAAACCCTGCGGGACTTTAAAAAAAATAACAGCTTGTATAACTTACACAATTAACAACACTTCAAAACAAATTAGAAATAGCTTGGTAGCGATCACCTCATTCCCAGGGGTTATTATTATCCATATTATATTTCTTAATATTATTGTTGGCGACGCGCTTAAAAAATCATTTAAATAATTTTCCATTTCATAAAAACAAGTATATTTGCATGTATAATTATTTACGATTAAAAGTAAATATATTCCAAATTATACAACAAACTATATTAAAAATAAATAGATTCAATCTATATCGATATCTATACTAATATTATAAAGAGGTAAAGTTTGTAAGTTTGTTTGTAGGAAGTAATCTCTGGAACTACTGAACCGATTTAAAAAATTCCTTCACCAGTAGGAAGCTACATTATTCCTGAGGGACATAGGCTATATTTTATTGTTATTAATATTTTTAATGTAAAATAACAATATTTGTCAATCAATTCAGAGAAAAATGGGCTGATGCGTTGATTTATCGGCGTGCGCTGACTAAACGGTATGATATAGGTGAATAATATAATGTTCAACCTCTATTGTGTATTAAATATAAAAGATAGATATGTAATGCGGAATTTTGTTAAAAGTAAAAGAAAGTATATGGTGATATTTAGATGTATTTTTCATGCACGTCAGTCTATATTGAAATGACTTTGTTTAAGGGCAATAGTGTCACTCAGAAACGATACAGTGAATGAAATAAATAAACTGATTTTACAGAAAATTCCTGGTCAAATCAAACAGTATAAGTCAGTTGACACAGTGTGTAATATTGAAAATTACCACCTCACGACCTTATGTTAAAAGTCGGCATTCCTATCATGCTGTCAAGAAACTGGCCCTCACAACATGTGTAATGGCACAAGAATGATAAAGAGTTCGGGACAATATAATCGTGGTGAGCATCTTCACGGGGCCAACAGTGTGGGACAACTTGCTCATATTCCGCGGATAGCCATAATTCCGACGGATTTGCCAATATCGTTCAAAAGGCTGGAGTTTCCAGTCAAAGTTTCATTTGCCCTCATTAAATAAGTCCCAGGGTCAAACATTATCTGTGAGTGTTTTTCAGTTATATGTTGGCTTATCTCGAGTTGGAACTCCAGAAAACCAATACATTTAGCTACCAGACAATACCACAACATCATAGTATACAGAGAAGTCTTAGGCCCTGTATTAATAAACGTTATCAGCTCAAGTAACACGCACTTTGAGTACAATCTTGAGGTATGATCTTATTAATAAACATATCTCAAGATGCGGTTTAGGGTTTTACGATATCAGCTGAAAATAACACTGATTAATAAAGAAACTCGACTCAAGTGTGTATACTTGAGTGCAGTCACAGAACAGTATTGTTGTGATTGAACAGTGATCTTGATGCTGATTTCGTAATGAAGGCGTATCAAATGATTACGCACTTGAGTTCGTCGTTGAGTAAATATCATTAATACGGGCCTTTAAACAATTGACATACTCGCCTAATACACATACCAGCAGATAACAAGAAAATAAAATAAACATAAAATAAATCCTACATACTCAGTACTAAGAACCACACAAGATAATTTCATCACAAGTAAAAATGTTTGACGCCCAGCGAAGTGTGCACGGGTCAGCTAGTATAAAAATAAGAACATTCGATTGTCGAGCGAAAGTTCGGGTCGATTCCCTGTCGAGAGTTAATTCTACAAACATTTTGTTTATAGACTAACTTAGAGTCATGTGTTACACATAGTAATCGGCTACGTAATACGAATAAAAGCTTTATATTAAATAAGATACCTGTTTTAGTTAAAAATATGTTGTTCTTAAGATAAGAGATATAAGTTATAATGGCTAGATAAGAATATAATATATGTAAATAAATAATGTTTTATAATGAACAGAGATAGCTGTAATTTAGACAGAGAAAGCACTAGCCTCCTTTTTGTGCCCAAAGCAAGGACTACCCCGGAAGGGTGGAGGGAGGTGGTGTATGCTCATAGCATACCACGCAGCTGGCTGCGTGGAAGGTGTGGGACTCACTTTGAAGTGCCTACCCACTAAACACCACCTGTGGACTGGATCTGGCCTGTATGGCCTCTTCGCCGCATCTGAGACGACCCCTTAGGGAAGGGGGCGTGGGGCACAACCGACCGGACGAAGCGGTCAACCAACACAGCCGCAAAGGGCGGCGGTGCTGGAGTGGGTATGGGAGTCGCATGAGTGAGAATGCACTCACCGTACGGGGACATGAGCACGGTCTGCTAACGCAACCGCACGGGGAAGCGGCGCTCTAGCAGGAGAAAGGAAAGCATTCACCGTACGGGGACGGTGAGCGCGTTCAACACCACCGCACGGGGCGGCGGCGCTGGCGGAACGGGAAGGCACTCATCGTACGGGGACGGTGAGCTCATCAGCTAGCACAACCGCACGGGGGCGGCGGCGCTAGCTGGGGCGGGAGGGCACTCACCGTACGGGGACGGTGAGCGTGGACAGCTAACACAACCGCACGGGGGCGGCGGCGCTAGCTGAGGCGGGACGGGACGGGACTGACGTTTCAATTCCTCGACTGAACTGACTGAGGGAGAATACCCGTACGGGGACGGGTGCTCGGTCAGCGAGCGGACTCCGCTAGCGCCTCCTGCTACGTTGTCGTCTGCTGCGGTGTGGATGAAAACACCCAGCAGGTTTCGGGCCCGGCATCTCCCCATTACCTGGTGTTCTCACAGCCCATTTCTATGGGCCGGTCTTGGGAGCCGATTATTTCGGCGTTGTCAGTATAAGCAGCGATCCGGGGTTCGATTCCCCCGTCGCTGCAAGTCAGTTTCGGTGGGCGGCTAATTTGGCCAATGGTAGTCTCAGTTGGCCTATATAGGCTAAGTTACCTATCTAGGTGTCTAAGTTGGCCTATCTGCGGCATTGCGGGTTATTACTCGACTCTAATCGCTATAGAGAGGAGTTTCTGGTAGAGGTCGCCCGTCCAGGGGCGGGTATGTAGCGGCGCAAAGTTGTTTAAGGTGGATGTGGCCCGTTGTCGGCGTGGTCGAACATACCGCGCGACAACCGGACCACAAATTCTTCGATCGTCTCCATTTTGAGGTTGGCCGCTATGACGTCATTCCGGACGTAGCGACCTGCACCGACAATGGTTCGTAGGGTTAAATTCTGCTGAGCCTGCAGCCGCTGCCTCTGTCTGCTGCTCAAGAGCGCGTACCAGGCCGGAGCGGCGTATATTAGCTTCGGTCGTATATACAGCTTGTAGATCTTAATTTTGGTTTTCCTAGGTAGCTTGGATGCCAGGACTGGACGGAGCATCGCCCGCGCACATCTGGCATTGCGGACGAGGATGTCGACGTGCGCGGTCATGCGCAACATCCTGTCAATCCGGCACCCAAGGTAGGTTACGGCCTTCTGATACGCGATCTCTTGGCCTCTTAGCTTGAGTGGCGGTGGGAAGTTTCTGTAGCGGCGGGTGAGGAAAGCGGCCGTTTTCCCCACGTTCACGGCCATCCTCCACTCATCCAGCCACGATGGCAGCAGGTCCAGCAGGCGCTGCATCTTGGCACAGCGAGATGGGCTCTTCTGGACGAGGTAAAGTAGGCGCTATCGTCCGCATATAGCGCCAGCTCTACGTCATCCTCCCATTCGCGCAGATGTCCAGCGAACGTTGGTATGTCATTGGTATACGCCGCGTACAAGATCGGTGAGAGACAGCTGCCCTGTGGTACACCGGCTCTTATAGGCTTAACTGCGGACTCGGCATCCTCGACACAGACGTAGAAGCTCCGGTCGGCTAGAAACGACGCCACTAGCCACAGCATAACAGGAGGGACACTCGTTTGTTGTTCCATCTTGAAGAGTAATCCAGAGTGCCACACCTTGTCGAACGCCTTCTCGATGTCCAAGAAGACGCCCAACGATGTTCTCTCAAAATTATGCTCGGCCGAAAGCAGGTGCAGCACTCTGGTCAGCTGTGTTGCTGTAGAGTGTCCTCTCCGAAATCCGTGTTGTTCCGCCCGAAGTTAGGCGAACTCTTCTAAGTATTATGCGTTCGAATAATTTGGCTATGTGCGGTAGCAGCGTTATCAGCCTGTAACTAGCTGCTCTACGCTTGTCCTTCCCGGGTTTAGGCAAGATGATAATTTTGCCAATTTTCCAGCTCTTCGGGAAGTGGAAAGTCCGCAGAATGCCATTGTAGAGCCTTCCTAGCTCTACAATTGTTCTGTTAGGCAGCTGTCGGAGTGCAGCGTTCGTGATCCGGTCGTGCCCAGGCGCCTTCCTCGGTTGCAGGCGGGCTATTGTCCTCCGCAGTTCAGCGGGGGAAATAAACCACTCTCCTGCAAGCGATGGCGCGGGCGACGACAGGAACTCCTGTGCGCGGCTCTCCTTTTGGGCATGAAGCTCCATGAACTCCGCACTTGCTGGGTTCGGCATAAACTGCTCCTCGAAATGCTCAGCTAGGATATCCGCTCTTCCTTTGGCCTCATAACATCGCTCGCCTGCACTGTTGATCAGCGGGCAAACGGGTGATCTTGTTTTGGTTAGCTGCCGGTTCAATTTGTAGAGCGACGCGTCTTCCTCCTCTGCTTTCCATATGCGCCGCTCCCAGGCCTCTCCTCTGTGGGCCTGGATTGCAACCGACAGCTCTTCCGTTATGTTATTGAGTTGCGACTTGATTCTGGGGCAGCGCGTGCGCGCCCAGAGCTTTCTTAGTGCTCCTTTTCTCCTTATTTGTGATATAATATTCGGCGGTAGGTCTTCTCGCTTCTTTGTGAGTGGGACGATCGTAGAGGCCGCGTTGAGGGCTTCTGTGATCGTTTTTGATATTCTGGTTGCAGCGGCCTCTACGTCGTCCGCTGTATTAATTAATGTAGTTACTGGAGGTCTCTCTAATAGATGTTTTTGGTAGAGCCTCCATTTGATCTTGGTTTTGAAAACTCTGGGAGGCGACGTCACTGCCCTGAGGCCTAGGGTGATTAATAGCGGGAGGTGCTATGTGTTCACGTCATACAGCACCTCTACCACTATCGGGCAGTTGATATTCCTAGTGAGCACGATGTCCAGCACATCCGGACTCCTCCGGTGATGGGCTGGAATGTGCGTCGGTTCTTCGGGACCCAATACGTCATAGTTGTTTATCTCCGCATCGTCGTAAAGTGCACGACCCGGCGGGGTGATCTTTCTAGATCCCCACCCCGGGTTTTTCGCGTTTAGGTCCCCTGATATAATGGTAGGTGTTTCACCTTCCATTATTGTCCGGATGTCTGAGGAGCAAAATGGAGTCCCTGGCGGGCGGTATGCTGCGTAGATCCTTAGTTCCTCGCCCGCCGCCTCCATTTTTATGCCGAAGCGCCTCCTACTGTGGTGACAAGGGTCATGCAGAAATTAGTTGTTCATTTTGTGTGGGACTTGAACAGTGTCTAAATAATGTACTAAAATATATAAAATAAAATTGTTTAGCATGTTTAATCAATTTATGAAAATTTCAGTAATGTGTGAATAATAACGCAAGTGATGTGTTAAAAGTGTTTAATTTTGTGCTTAGAATAACGAAATAACATAAGAAAATTAAAGTTGAATTAAAGTGTATTAATGCTGCTTAAAGTTTTTAATTTGTGAATTAAACTATTGTATTAGTTAAGATATTCATGTTTATTTATAAAGATTGTTGTTTTGAACATGTGTGGTAGATATTTAAGATTTCGAACTTTAAAAATGTCTTCTAATTCGAAGACGAAGCAGCGTCGAACCTAATATCAAAATTACAGTCCACTTCTGATGGACGTCAAGACCCGGGCCATTCCATAGCGCCCGTAATCTTAGTCGTCTAACTTTTCTTTTAAGAAAGCACAGACGGGCTTTGAGTGGCACACCTTCTCAGGGGTCACGCCCATCTCGTTGTTCCCGAACCCAACGTGGTGTGGTATTAGTTTCTGTGGATAGAAGGTCACTAATTGGTTGATCTCTGCCGCAGGGCGGGTCATAGGAGCCGCTGTTGCTTTTCAATTATATTAATAACCCTTTTTATGCAAACTTAGTTTGATAAAGTTTTTGAGCTTTGAGGAGGTCAAATTTTGTATATTTGAATTTACATTATACATACATCGAATCAACATCCTAAAAATGATAAGGAAGGATTTTGACTTGTGGATTTGAATAACACAACAGCTGACTTGATTTTGAACGGTTCAGCTTCGTGGTAGCTCAGGGCCTAAGCACACGCTGCAAATTTCACAGTACGCGAGCAACCCAGGTTCGATTTGAACTTTCCGTCACCAATGAAATTAAAATGCATTTTTAAGTGCTGATTTGCTAAGATTAAGAAAATTGCAAGGAAAATCTGCATATCTGAGAAAAAAATATCGAAGACATGTCAACTCCGGCATTTGGGGCATCGTGGCGGGATACCTTCCTTGCCCTAAAACATTCACAAAAATAAGTGTGGGCCTGAGTATATATTAGTACTAATAGTAGTATATTCACGTCCCATAGTGGGACGTAAATATGCTGTAACTGAAGTAATAGCATAGGAGAATCCGTTACTTGAAGTGACTTAGGTATATACCAGAAAGATGTTGTTGTCTCTCACATGCGGTGGAGGTCCGCATGTGAGAGACAACAATCTCGCACCAGATATAAAATATAAAATACCTAATCGGCGAAGGTAAGTAGACAGAGCTTCTAGTTCTGAAATCGCCAATTTTTATTAAATTCTCCCTGATACAAAAGACGCCTATATTCAACAATGGTGGGCTGTAGAAAAGCTCAAATAGGAATTTCTTGACTCCTCGATGAAAATGGTTAATAATGTTGTATATGAGTAGGTATACCTACCTATGTGTCAACTAAAATGTTATACCAGTTCAAATATCAACCTCATCTATGCACTCTGCTGAGCGACGAACGAGGAGCTAGCGACCGACTGATGGCGAAAAATCAAATTCAAATTCACTGTATCGGCTCTGCACAGAAAATCTGAGCAATAAGTTTTAAGTGCCAACTGACACATCTATATATTACTAGCTGATACCCGCGACTTCGTCCGCGTTGCTTACACACATCACTGAACACGCAGTGCTTATAAAAATCGTTGTTTCTTAAAACTTTAATAACTTTATTTTAAATTAAGATATCGCAATATTTTTTAGATAAGGGCCAAGTGTCTAAGAAATAAAACTTAGAAAACATAATTGAAATCTATCCAGTAGTTTTTCCGTGATGCGCGAACTACTGCAATCTTCTATCATTTTATTTATGTAGATGTGAAGGGAACACTTTGTACCTTACCTTTTATAAGACTTGACATAGTTAAAGTTTATATGGAGAAGTGCAGAAAGCTAACATTGTTACAAAATATGTTACATGAAATAAAATAAAACATTCAATGTTTACGTTCATGCTGCGTACTATGTCAAACACATAATAGTCTGTGGTCAAAGTCACACAGAGTAGAAATAGTCGCCAAAGAATTTTAAAATATTGCCAACAAATAATTACTACATAAATATATTATGTAATTTCAAATGTTACTTTTCAGAAATCTGTGGAGTGTATGTCAAGGAAAAACAAGAGTTTTTTTTGTGTATAATTGATATCTGTGTTTTATATAATAATGTGAGTGTAATACAGCTTGCTTAAACAAACTTAAACATTTAACGAATTACAGTCGAATTTCGACCAATAGGTGACCACCAGTTCTTAAAAATACTTATTTCCAATTTCCAATCAACGAACATTTTACCCTTCCTACCAATTTCTGTTTTCTTACAAAAAATATGATTATTCTACTTGATCATAGCGCGAATGGGTCGGCTCGACCGGGGAAGGACCACGCTCTCACAGAATACCAGCGTAAAATAGCAACTTAACGCTGCTGTTTCGTATGGTGAGTGTAGAGAACCGGAGACCCATTTTACTGGAAAAGAGGCATTCCATATTAGTCCTCACGGCTGGCAACGCCTCTGCATTTTGATTCGCAAACGAGGATAGATGTCTATGTAGATGTCTATGGGCCACAGCAATCACCATCAGGTGGACTGTGTACTCGCTTATCCTATAAAAAATACATAAACTTGACCTTATGTAGTTGTTATGTGCTGTCAGCTCCGTGAATGGTGATGTACGGGTGATTTCGCAATAAGTCAACCGTTACCATCGTCGGATGCATTAAAAACACTACAAGTTCATTGGCCGTATAAAGCAGCTAAACGCACAACTGGCTCGCTCGTACACTACTGATTCGTTAATTTACCTGTAAATTTATAATAACTGGTAAACAACATTACAATAGCAATGTGTATTACTATCATAACACTAAGCAGAACTTAGCAGAACACCAAATTAAAAATCAGAAGTGTAAACTGATTTTAATGATCCTTTTTTATTAAGCTGCTTATCTCTTAGATGGCCGTTTAAATTTGCAGAAAATATTCCACCCCTAAGAGTGGGAAAATAGGGGATAAATATTTAATATTTATTGTGTTTAAAAACGTTAAAACTACCCCTGAAGAATAAACCTGTTTAATAAAAAAGAAATCATTAAAATCGTTTAACAATAATTAATAAACATATAAGCCTAAAATACATCACAAAACATAGAGTCGAATAGAGAACCTCGTCTTTTTTTGAAACCGGCTAAAAACTGATAGCTTTAAAAAGTAAAAACTGACCAAGTGCGTGTCGGGTCAAGCGCAATGTAGAGGTAGGGTTCCGTAGTTATCAGTCACAATACGTGGGGTTTCTTGATAATGAGCATAATAAGTGAGTTCGCGGTTTGACCGCTATAACGACTAAAAATAGACCCAAATAGGAAGATGGTAGCTGAAGGAATTATTTTCAAATCAGACTTATAGAGAGTGGTATTCAAAAAAGATAAAAAAACTTTTCGATTTTGAAAATAATACAATTTACATCAAATCATTCACATGCCAAGCCAAACACAGCAGCATTAAGTTGCTATTTTACGCTGGTATTCTGTGAGAGCGTGGTTCTACCCCGAACGAGCCGATCCATTCATGCTACAATCATAATATACCAGCAGCGTGGCTCAACAACGTTTAAAGATATCGAAATTACTGTAATAACTTACCTAAAAATGAAAACGCAAATATGAAACACAGCTGCATATGCTTGCACACGTCAGACTTTTTGTAGAGACGACTATCGGACCGATTTAAATTCTATATCTATATATAAATATGGTTCTACCCATAAGGGTAGCAAAATATTGCTTTATTAAAATATGAAGTTTTTAATGTAACTATTTAGGCGACATTGAGATTGTGATAATCCTTACTCTACTCAAAAGGGTAAAAAAAATAACTTTTATCAGAAAGTTAAGTTTTGGGCGCTTTCATTTTTCTATACACTATGGTTTAGCACCGACTTCATTATGTAAAATTATTTCATTCTCTTTAGTTCTTTGAATTCGGCTTTTACCTTTTATTGTTTTCGATACACTGGTCTTAGCACCGAAAATTATGTAAAAATCATTACATTAATTTAGTTTTTAAAGTCGGTTTTACTTTTTTAAATTTAATTATTACTTTTTCCAATATGTACCCTCTGTATTGGAAAAAGTTATAATGAGGGCATCCACGACTTTTTCTGCCACAAGGGCGGCGCCACTTTACAATAAGTTATTTTGTGTATCTTTCCGTATTATTAGTTGTATTTTATATTAATTAAATTAGAAATGAATAAACCAAACTATAAATATACCTAAAAGTAGAAAAATAAAAAAAAGGTCATAAAGTGCAAAAAATCAAAAATCAAACCACTGACGCATTGTGTTGTGTATTAATATAATACTCTAGATATTGATAAACTATTATTTAAAACTATTTTCTCAATTAACTGACATTGGTAATAAAAAACTTTACCTCAGTCACACCTAGCGACATCTGGTGAATGGAAAATTATTAGCCCTCATTGCAGTGCGTGCACTGCTGTACCTGTGTTCCAATCTGAGAGTTAAGAGAGCCAGTATAATTACAGGGTGTGAGGCATTCCATCTAAGACCTCCGAGATAACAACGCATCCGTAGCCTTCTTTATTTGAAGTTGGTTGCAAGTTTGTTTGACAGTAAGGTTCTAGAGTGGCAGCCTCGTACCGGCAAGCGAAGTATAGGACGGCTCTCCACTAGACTTTATTTTTTGCTTTTTCCTGAAAAAATGTAATAATTTAAATATTGTAAATTCATAATATCCACCTCAATTTTATGTTATAGTTAATAATTACTGCCGCCTTGTATGAAATTGTATTAAGAAATTCGGTACATAAATATTATAACAATTTTGTGTTGGAACATAAAGTAACGAACATTGTTTAAAATTATTGTAATTCTTATTCCTTATCTTATCCTTATTCTTTTCGAATTTTTCTAACGTTAATTTGATTTGAGATCTGTAAATAGTAAAAAGTTAATAGTTTACTCTGCTTCTTCTGATTCGATCTTTGTTTTATTATTTACAATAATGTAAAATGAATACTCGCAACGCCAAGACGCGCCAGATGGAGAACCAACTCCAACTTGCGCTTCAAGAACTTAAGGCGTCCAAGGAGCAGTGTAAACTGTTGCTTAAGGAAAGGGATGATAATGAAAAAGAAATAGTTGGCATAATTGCCAAAGATACACAATTGAAATGTGATATGGTTAAATTTCATACAGATTACACAAGTGTTATAAAAGAAAGAGATCAGCTACAGGGAACGGTTAATGAGTTTGACCAATGCAGCAAAGAATATGAGGAAGCTCTCAGGTTTACTGCTGCATTGAAGTTACAGTTGAATGAGGCTAATAAGCAAATAGCACAATTTAAAACATACATAGATAACCTAAAAGCCTCCCAGACTCAAAGCCTGTTCTCTGAGCTTGTGCAATGTAATAATTCTAAAATATTACAGCAATCTGCAACAATAGATTTGACAGGTGACGACTCTTCCACTTCAGGAAAAACACTAAGGATTAATTGCAGTAAAACCAAATTGAAGAAATATATAAAAGTTAATAAATACATGAAGAAAATACAAAAACTAATAAAAAATAAATCGCCGAATCATTGCTTAAACAAAACGTAAAGCGTTGTGCAAATACATTTAAATTCCATAGAGTATTGCCAAAAGATATCGTTAAATATTTTAAAACTATTGATGTTAAGAAAACGGCAGACTGGGGGATTTCCGTTAAAGTTATTGCATCTATAAAATAGATACTGTAGCACCTTATCTAGCCACATAATTTTAAATACACGCGTCGAATCTGATGTGTTTCCTGATCTAATGAAATATAGTAAAGTCATACCTTTATTTAAATCTGGTAATACATAAAACTCCGATAATTTTAGACCAATTTCTGTAGCCAACATTAAGTAAAATTTTTGAAAAAAATATTTTAGATCAGATTTTAAGTTTTTTAATATAAATAAATTGCTTCATAAAATCAATTTGGTTTTACATGGTCGCTCGACTACCGACGCCGAGTCGAACTTATAAAACATATTTTTCGTGCATGGAGAATCACAGGATGCTTTGGGTGTGTTTTGTGACCTTCCAGGGCCTTCGACTGTGTTCATGAGACATTAATCAGGAAGCTACAGTACTATGGTGTCAAGAACACAGCGCTTAAACTTATTATTTCATATTTACGTAATAGAATGCAGAAAGTTTTATTAATGGTAAAATTTCTTCCGGGGCACCTGTACTAATGAGTGTCCCTCAGGCTCGATTCTCGGCCCATTCCTATTTCTAGTATATATTAATGACTTACCTTTGTAGGGGATAATCATGATATAGTATTATTTGCTGATGATACTTCCTTGATTTTTAAATTTAAACGTCTATCATTTAAATGTGACGAAGTGAATAATGCTATATCAAAATTAGTGCATTGGTTTAATGTTAATAATCTACATTTAAAAGGAAATAAAACTAAATGTATTAAATTTACAACATCGAATGTTTTAACATTCTGAACACCAGTTTAATCAATCTGAATACCATTGTGTTTTTAAATGGGGAAAAACTGAGCCCTGTTGAAGCCTCTGTTTTTCTTGGCATCACTCTCGACGCAAAGCTTCAGTGAGGGCCCCCATATATCCTAACTAGCAAGCAGACTAAGCTCTGCAGCTTATGCTGTAAAAAAGATTAGAGATCTCACTAGTGTTGAGACAGCGAGATTAGTTTATTTCAGTTATTTCCATTGCATAATGTCTTATGGAATTTGCTATGGGGTAATGCGGCTGATTTAGAAACTATTTTTTGCAGAAGAGACACAAGAGTTATTTACAACCTTAAACCGAGAGAGTCTCTTAGAGAAAACTTTAAGGAAATAAATATATTAACTTTGGCCTCTCAGTATATTTACGAAAATTGAATGTTCTAGACACAAAGATAGTTTTAGTAAAAAGTGATATACACTCTGTAAACACTAGGAACAAACACAGAGTCAGTAATTCATTCTTCAATGTAATGCTATTACAACAAAGTCCCAGAAAATATAAGGTATCTCTATTACAAGTTTAAATATTTAATTAAAAAAACTGTAAAAAAGGGTTATTATAATATAAATGAATACATGGTTGATAATAACCCTGGGAATGGGTGGTCGCTTCCAAGCTGTTTCTAAAATAAATTTTGTAAATAGTTTGTAATCATTTATATTGTAAAATTTATTCAAAAAAGTCCTGCTGGGTTTCTTGCTGGTTCTTCCCAGGACAGAGGATTTTTTCGAACCAGTGGTAAAGAAAATGACTCAATAAGAATTACTTGTAATTAATACTGAATAAAAAATATTCTATTCTATTCTAAATATCAGTAACGACCTGGTAAGACATTCAGAAAGTCAATGGATTCAGGTGGCTCAGGACCGTGCTTTATGGCGTAACTTGGGATAGGCTTATATTCATCAGTGGACTAGTGTAGGGCTGCAATGATGATGGTGATGAAACTTAACGATAACTTACGGCCACTGTTATGTTCATTTTTATTTTCACCCGACTGCCTTAAGAGAATAACGTTGTTCAGGTGTATAAACAATATACATACGGCTACTAGACATCCTGTAACCTAAACCGTCTTGACCTCTGGAGTATAACAGCTACATTTTATGCTATTGCCACAAACCTTTTAACAAACAAATGCAACCCTAGCTTCTAAACTAGTTGTCAGAACTATATCATAGAATCCGGTGTCTTCCCCTTTGTACAACTACAATAGATTCCGGCGATAAGTAATATAATTACAGACTGCGAAGCATTCTATATTAGTCCTCAAGGGTTGTAACACTCATCTGTAGCCTTTTTGTGTGAAGTTATCTATAAGCTCATTTGTCACTTCAGTTTTATTTATTTTTTAAATGAGGTTTCACGTGAATCTATTTAGCAAACTGAAATTTAATTTGATATGTTTAAGATTGATATTTAGAAAAAGTTATGTAGAATCGAATGGAGTTAGTAAAAACTTCAACACATTAAAAAGTCTTTTATTAAAGCAATTACACATAAACTAATCTACTGCACTTTCCTGTGATACTCGGGCGTGGCGTTGCCATAGTCCTGCAGATTGAATAACGTTGATCTATTCGTCACCATGTACTTTAGGAAGTCTTGAATATGCGTCAAAACGTGTTGCAAGGACTTTTCGTCCAACGCTGTGTACGCTAACATCGGCCCCATCTTTGCAAACAAACGCAACAAATGTATTGAGCCGTATATTTGCGCCATCGGTGTGTCCGGATATTCTTGCAATATTTCACTGTACTGCGGTCTTTCGAATTTGTACAAAAGTTGTGATCCGAGTGTTGCATTAAAATATTCCTTTATTCCTTCGGTGATGTCAACTAAAACCGATTCCTTTGCCGAGTTGTGAGACTTACTGGACTTTTTAAATGCGAGGTAATTGTCTACGATCTGCTCTACGGTGAGTTTCGCTGGCAAAATGGCCAGCTTTTGCTGTCTTGTGATCACATCCCAGTCGTCGACCAGCCACACTTTCAGTTCCTCCGGTATTTTGATTTTGACTTCAACTTTCGCTAAATACTGCTCCTCCGACTCGATTGACAAGTCGAGGCGGCCCCGTTTCTTTCTGAAATACAAAACGCTTAAATAATAAATTTTATATCAAATTTAAGACAACGTTTAAATATGGTATAAGAAGGCAAAAATACCCGCATTCATTGGGATATAAAATTACTAAGAAATTACCATAATTTAAAATGTCAAGTTTATATTAAACAAGTATAAGATGTCCTTTAACTATATTTAAGCCTCATATTTACAATATTCATCATCATTACAGTCTGTCAAAAGTCTACTGCTGAACTTAGGCCTCTCCTATAGATTGCCCCATAGGGCAGAAATATGCTATAAGTGCCACGCGTGGTAGGAGGTTTGGCAACCAGTTTTTTATTATTATTTCAATTTATCAGGAAGATGCTACCACCCATCCCCAGTTCTACGTCTATCTACGTCTGTTTATGTTTTACGACACCGATGGTATGAAATGGGGTGGTAGATTTTCTTACGCCGCCCTTACACGGCGTAATTTTTGCTTCATACTCTACTACAACTCGATTTATAAAACGTAGTGTGTTTTGTTTTGTAAAACAAAACACACACTACAAAATGGCGCGAAAGTGACGCGGACACGTGCGCGCTCTCGGCGTGGAACAAGCAACATGTCCCGCGTCACGTAAAATGTTGCGGGTCATGTTGCGGGTCACTGTGCAACGTTGCATCGTCACGTAGATTGAGTGTTCCGCGTCATGTTGAAAAAAAAAAATGTCCCCTAGTGTATCCGGGGCTTTAAAATCAGACTGAAGAAAATAACTTAACAAAAAGTAAATCGGACTTCAAAGAACTAAAACTAAGAATAAAATAATTTCACATTCTGAAGTCGGTGCTAAGCCATAGAAGAATTAAATCCCCGACGACTTTTATTTTCACCCTTTTGAGTGTATAAGAGATATCACAATCTCAATGTCGCCTAAATATTTACATTTAAAACTTCTTCCCTTATTTTGCCTTCCTTAGGGGTGGAATTTTTTCTCCGGCGGTGGAAATCCTCTTAGGGGTAGAAATAGGGTCTCAATTGACGAAATTATCGCGTAACATACATACAAACATACAGTCGAATTGTGAACCTCCTTCTTTTTTGAAGTCGGCTAAAATTTAAGGCTTTTTTGATAGCGTTTGTAATGGATTCCGAATCATCTTTATTTATTCCGGTCAATGTCAAGAATGTCTCGAAACAATTTTAAATTTATTCTTGCTGTAATACTGCACTGGAATCGTAACCACAGAATAAATAATAGTACGTATCTTAACTCCTAGCAGTTTAGTTATGCTGATATCAGTGCTCTCATCTAATAGAAGACTGAACGATGCACAATTATATCGTTTTTTAATTTTGTTACTAAATGTGGAATTAATAATTTTTTTTTATGATAACACTACATTTTGTTCTATGTAATTTAAGGGTTTTAGCATCATTGAATTCTTTTTTACATACTATACCAAGGTGATCGATATGTAACAATATGGAAGTATGCTCGCTTTTAAAAAGTGCTAATGAACCTTCAGCCGAATTCGTTCTGGAATATATTTTCGGTTTTAGAGAGAAAGTTAACTTCGATTGACTTGCAGAAAATGTGAACGCACATTTATCAGCACCGTACGCGCCGCATTTACTGATGGTCTCGCACATTACACATACGCGCCGTAAGCGCCGTACGCAAATCTTAAGTATTGCCAACAACTTTTGCAGGTTTTCCTAACCACTGGTGTGAAACGGTACAGTAACATTGATCGCTCGGAATCGTTCGAATCGCTATGGAAAAAAAAGTTGTTATAGCTCGCTTATTGGCAGAGGAACAAGAAAATAAAATTCTAAGAAAAAGAAAATTCTGGATTAACATTAAAATACCGCATACAATTTAACAAGTGGAAAAATGGCGAAATCCCCCTCCCCTCCATGAGACATTTATAGATGGATGTTATAGGCTGTAATGGAATGTATTATAAAATAGCTTACTTAGGTTGATCTGAGCCCGAATCGGCGGGAGTATCCTTACTCTGTGTTTTCGTGGCTTTAGCTGGCGCTGTTGGCGTCTCCACATCTTTACCTGTAATAAGCACGATATTATACGTATATTATATGTGTTATAGCTGATAAAATTTATACATCTGAGATAATTCACGATTTATTTATTATCATTGAAATTGGTCTCAAGTCTACTGTTCGGTTCAGCATTAGTATTCTCTTGACTGCCTCGTTGGTCTAGTGGTTGTAGTAGTGCGACTGCTGATCATGAGGTCCTGGTTGCGATTCCCGGGTCGGGCAAAAAAAATCAGTTATTGAGCTTATCCATCAAGAAATTCTCAGTAGCTGCCCGGAGTCAGGAAGTTGACGGTGTCTCACCCCCGTGCCTCGGAAAGCACGTTTGCCGTTGGTCCTGCGCCTGATCTCTCTCCGGTCGTGTCGGTTTACCGTCCCATCGGACTATGAGAGTGAGGGAATAGAGAGAGCACCTGTGCTTGCGCATATACTTGGGCACTATAATCCTGTCCTGCGCCGATGGCTAGTCTCCATTGAGGCTGGCCGCCGTGACCGAAATTCGGTCTGGAGGACATTATTATTATTTGGGATATTTATAAAGTATTCTCATTTGGTTGGACTGAATAAATATATAAAAGAAATATAGTAAATAAATATACATAAATATATATGTATATATATTAAATATACTAACACAAATAATACATAAGTAAATAAAAACCCAACCAAATGGAAGCCCTCGGCAGGGGAGACCAAACGGCCGAGGGTTAGGGGGAAAGGGAAAGAAACCGGCGGACGATGCGGGCGGTGTCGAGGAGCACCGCCTTCTGCATTTGAGCACGGAGCGGTCCTTCACGGAGTCCCAGTCGCCTCAGATGACCCGAGAGGCTGACCGGGATTAGCCCGTTCGTAGAAACGATCACAGGAATAATTTCGGTGGGCAGACCACCCCACATGTCGGTCACCTCGTGAGCCAGGTCCAGATATTTTTTCAGCTTATCTGTTTCGGCTTTCACGATGTTCTCGTCATAAGGAATGGTAATATCGACCAAAATATCTTGATTGTGCCCGGTCCATCAGCACAATATCAGGCTTATTCGCAAGAATAGTCCTGTCTGTGATGATGGCCCGGTCCAGTAGAGCCTGCGCGGTCATTTTCGAGCACGGCTTTCGGCAAGTACTTATAATATGGCATTTTCCTATCCACGAGACCGTATTTCAGAGCGAGCTCCTGGTGTAGAATCCTGGCTACTAGGTTGGTCTGTGCAAATACTCAAGAGTTAGAAAGCGCCGAACAACCGGAGATGACATGCCAAGTGACTCACCGAGATGGCGAGAAGCTCGACAGATGTCGGCGACGCCATCCTTTAGGATGTATTTCCGATAATTGTTGGTCTTAATAACCTGATCCTGTATCGCACAGACAAAACCCTCGGTTTGCCCAAAGAGGTCACCGAAACGTAGCCAGCGGAGGGAGGCAATCTGTGTCTGAAAGGCTCATAGAGCCTTGTAGAACCTCCGTGGAGCTCCTTTTCCTTCCATACGGTCTCCCGGTCGGAAATGCACTGTACTGCTGGGTCTTGCCATTGCTCGTTAAGGATAGAGGAGTAAGCCCTTTATCACACGAAATGACGTCTCTGTAGAATGGATCATCCGATATCGCCAGAAAGTAATTACGGAGGCTGTTCACTTTGCGGTTATGCATGGTGAGACGCTCAAAAGCCGCGCCCACCATGTTTCCGCGGCAAGTAAGCCTCATTACTGACGATCTCGGGTGATGCATCCGTGACGTCATAACAGTTCGGACTTTTCTGTCCAGAGCGTTCAGTTCGGTCTGAGTCCACCTAAGCATGCCGAAGGTATGAGTACAGGCATGACCCAACCGTTATATGCGTGTGTCTTATTCACACCCGACAAAAGACTGTTGAGCACTTTTGTCAAGCGTGCATAAAACACATCGCAAACTGACTATTTCATATCCGCCTCATCGATACATACCCAGGTATCGGTATGTTTCAGCCTCGGAAAGTTTCCTTATGTTGATGGGCATAGATAAGTCCCTTTCGACATGGAGGACCGCACACTTATCCGTCCCCAGCTCCATTCTAATAGAATTGCTAAAATCACAAGTGATGTTTAGCAATTCCACAAGATGTGAGCGACTGAAGGCGAATAACTTGAGATCATCCATATAGAAAAGGTGGGTCACTTTTGTACCTCCTTTCCGAAGCTGAAATCCCCTCCCAGAACCCTCCAGTAAGGTACTGAGAGGGTTTGGAGAGAGGCAGAACCAGATTGGACTCAGACAATCGCCCTGGAAGATACCCCTTCTTATCCTTATGTGGTTCTCCGCAGCTGTCATCCGCTCGCCTAGATGACAAAGGATCATACTCCACTGCCCCATACACTGCCCGAGGAAGTCTCTAACTGTACAGTCAACCTTGTACAGCTCGAGGACCCTCTTCAGCCATGTATGAGGCACCGAGTCGAATGCCTTTTTGTAGTCTATCCAGGCGGCGGAGAGGTTCCGACGGTTGCGTTTAACCACCTTGCCAATGACCGCGTCAATGAGGAGTGGTTCCTGGGTTCCACGACCACCGCCCCGACATCCATTTTGAGCGCGCGACATCACCTGATTTGAGTTCAGGTAACGAGTGATTCTCGCGCTCAAAATGGATGTTAGTGTCTTGTATATCGTGGGTAGACACGTGATGGGGCGGTATTTGCTCGGGTCTGTGGTATCCCGGTCTTTAGGAACCAAATGAGTGATCCCAGTAGTGAAGAGGCTCGGGAGCGACTTCTGGTCGAGAGCCTCTTGAAACTGTCGGGCAAGCACAGCGTGACACACCACGAACCCCTTCAGCCAGTAGTGATGCTGCCCGTCGAGCCTCGGACTTTTTCAGTTCGGGACCGGCTCAGCTACATCGTCCGGCGTTATGATGATGGGGTCGATGGATGTAACATTCACACACTGATTCGCCACAACTTCCATCCAAGGGCCCTCGCTGTGGTTTACGGTCTCTGACCACAGGCCACGCCAGAATGCGACAGTGTCAGCCTGATTTAGTGCTTGGCCCGTTCCACGTACCTTTGGTTGCTCCAATGATTTATAAAGCCTCTTTTGATCACTCTGGAAGAGACGATTCTGGTTGAACCGTGTCAACCTCTCGGTATATCGCCGAATCCGCTTCCCCAAGCAGCGATTCTCTGCTTCAGGTCGTCTATGCGCTCCGTCAGTTTTGCGTAATATTCGGCTGGGACAAACTTATATTTGTACCAGCAAACGCCATCCTGACGGTGCACAATTTCGGTCTATTATTACCCGACCTGAAGCTTGTCAGTCTGCCGATGAGGGCTCACCTTGCGATACGGTCCTCAATTTTTTTCTCCAGCTGGGATGGCGCTACTTTGTCTAGTAGCGCGTCCAGCCGTAAATTTAGCGCCAATTTATTATTATTATTAGTATTCTCCAAATTGGCGATATATTGAAAATGGGCCAGATTAGGAGTACCTTTAACCGACGAGCGTGTATGCGTAGATATATGGATGTAAAGGAGGCGAAAGAGGTGTGTCAGGATCGTGCCAAATGGAAGTCCGTAGTCTCTGCCTACCCTTGGGTGACAGGCGAGTATTAATAAATTTAAGAATATTTTTCGAAACATCACATTTGTGATGCCTATAGTAAAATAGAGCCTATGGCACTAGGAAAATCTTCGCGCTCAGCGGATTATCAGCGCTTTTGATTTCGTATCGTACATGGCAATGCAGTTTAGTCGTTTCAAAGACAGAGTTTGATTAATAATACGGTGGTAGAGCCACGCAGCAGCTTTGCTGTTGCACGTATTAGCCGGCTCGAACCGGGTTAGTACCACGACCTCACAGAATACCGGCGGAAGTGGAAGCTCTGCTTTTACGTTTCGTCTGGTGAGTGCAGGTGGTAGCGGAATTAAATCATAGACTCCCCAGGAAGGTACCAGCACCCTGGAGAATCCTCGCAGCAACCACGACCATGCTACTCCACTCCTGAGCGTGGGTGCTCAGGCTGCCCCGCGTATTCTAGGGCGGGAGGAGGGGCAAAATTCGCTCAAAACAATAACTGCTCAGCAAACTAAGCAACAACACCAAGGACCCCTGCCACGTAATCCGTGAATTTCTGCAACATCAGGGACTTCACTGAACCCAAAAGCCGTCCATCATCATCTCGAGACGGCGAAGCCGGCCTTGCTCTTTCCGACCGAGACGCAGGTGTCCTCTCCGGCTGATACTGTATCTCCTACCTGGGGTACAAATTGGAACACCTTTGTGCCTCAGGCTGAAATTGCGTATATGTCAGAGGACATCTGTTCTCGACGCCTCGGCAGTCTTGAAGGTTAGGACCTGTCCATCCGCTACGCGTAGATAACGACGACCATCCATCCTCGCGTCTACGGGTATTCTATAGGGCCCATAGCGGTAATGCCGAAACAGACCGACTCATCGACCACGTCCAAATGGCTACAGATTCCTTGCTACAACAGGTCCCATCCGCAGAGATCGTGATCCTAGGCGATTTTAACGCCCACCACGCCGAATGGCTCGGTTCACGTTTAACCGATCATGCGGGAGATCTGTTTATGACTATGTTGGCATATGGTCTGACACAACTGGTTACTTCGCCTACGCAGATTCCAGATGTGAAGGATCATACACCTTCCTGTTGGAACTTCTGCTGACCTCTCATCCGGACGGATATCAGGTTTCCGTCGATGCCCTCTCGGTTCTTCGGACCATTGTCTGATCCGGAGTGGTGCCACTCACGCTCCCTCCGCGGTTGCGTTCTGCAGGTTGCCGCCGTGTTTGACATTACAGGTCGGCGGATTGGGACGGAATGCGGTCTTTCTTTGCATCCTACCCATGGGGCGGGTTGCTTCTCGCCGGATGATCCCAGCGCTGTTGCTGACTCTGTCACTGATGTGGTGCTACAGGAATGGAACTATTTATTCCATCATCTGTGGTACCCATCGGAGGCAGATCGCAGCCTTGGTTTGGTCGCTCCTGTAAGACGGCATTACGGTAAGCAGGAGTGCTATCAGGCCTGGGCTGAGGCTTCGGCGGCTCGGGATGTAAACACCAGCATGCTTAAAAGAAGTATAACTTCGCCTCCAGGTCCTTCAAAGAGTTATTGCCAAGGCAGTCAGAGCACGTAGGCAGAATTGAGAAACTAGTTCGCCTTCCTCGGGAACCCGTGCATTCTGGTCTCGCCAAGGCTGTCCAAGGAATTTCTATAAGCCATCACCATCTCTGCACAGGAGGACGACTCACTGGCCAAGCCGCAAAAGAGAAAGCCGACCTTTAGGCTCCTTTTGCATCCAACTCGACTCTTGATGACGTGGGGAATACACCGCCGACCATCCCGCGGTGTGAGTGCTCCATGCCGGATGTGCGGTTCTCACAGCGCTCGGTTCGCAAAGCACCTCTCCGTGGACATCCACAAGTCGAGTGGGCCTGACGGAATCCCCCAGTTGTGCTGAGGACGTGCTCCGGAGTTGGCACTGGTTCTAACGCGTCTTTTCCGGTACTCCTACTCGGTAGGCGTAGTCCCGAAATCATGGAAGACAGCTTTTGTCCAACCGATCCCTAAAAAAGGCGACCGCTCAGACCCGTCCAACTACAGGCCTATCGCCATCACCACCTTGTTCTCCAAAATAATGGAGTCCGTTATAAACTGCCAGCTCATGCGGTACCTTGAGGATCACCAGCTGATTAGTCGCCATACGGTTTTCGTCGGGTCGATCAGCTGGTGATCTTCTGGTCTACCTGACTCATAGATGGGCGGAGGTAGAGTCCAAGGCTTTCGATCTGGTTTGGCACAAAACGCTTCTTTCAAGCCCTTCCTATGGGCTTCCCGAGAAATTGTGCAATTGGATCACCAGCTTTCTTGCAGATCGGAGCATCAAGGTCGTCGTAGACGGTGCATGCTTCGACTACAAGCCTATTAACGCTGGTGTTCCACAAGGCTGCGTGATATCACCAACGCTATTTCTTCTGCATATCAATGATATGTTGCAAACCGGTAGCATTCATTGCTACGCGGATGACAGCACTGGTGATGCTCTATACACCGGCCGTGCCAATATTTCTCGGGAAAACGTCGCCGAATACCGGAACAAACTTGTGTCTGAAGACGAGTCTTTACTGAACAAAGTCTCGGAATCCTCGGCGTAGACATATCGAGTGACGTGCAGTTTCGTGGTCACTTGGAAGAGAAGGCCAAATTGGCCTCTAAAAAGCTTGGCGTGCTCAGCAGAGCGGGACAGTATTTCATGCCGGCACAACGCCTGCAACTTTACAAGGTTCGGCCTCACGGAATACTGTTCCCATCTCTGGGCTGGGGCTCCCCAGTGCCCAGCTCCTTCCACTTGACCGCATCCAGCGCAGAGCGGCTAGAATCGTCGACGACCGAGTCCTTTCCAATCCTTGCAAATCTTTCGTATCATCTATCGCATTTACCACGGGGAGTGTTCAGAGGAATTGTTCGGATTAATTCCAGCCACAAAATTTCATCAACGCATTTCACAAATCCACATCATCGATGTTTTACGGTCCACTACTGTCGGACCGATACGACTTAGGGACCTTCAAGAAAAGAGCCTACTCCTTTTTAAAAGGCCGGCAACGCATCTGCAATTCCTCTGGTTCCCCTGGTGCTGCAGTTGTTCATGGGCGGCGGTAGTTACTTACCATCAGGTGAGCCGCATGCTCGTTTGCCCCCTCTCCTATAAAAAAAAAATACGGCCATGTCTCTTCCATACAGCAGAATTACCGACTTGAGTCTATGGACGGTCTATGGAAATGTCTTTTACTACTCAAACAAATGTTCATTCGAGTCTCTTATGCCCAAATACTCAAATGCTGCTCAATTTTAAGATGCCATTAAATCTATTGGTGTCTCTATCACTTTAAGTCAAAGTGACTCTGACACCACGAGACTTAACAACAACTTAAAATTGAGTAGCATTTGAGTTGGCCGTTAGTTTTCATTACTTACATCAATGCACTCTGTCAATATTGTTGTGTATACACGCTGAGGTTATTTCAATCAAAATGCTGTTGCATTTGCTATAGTTCTGAGCTTTCTGGTAATGTCATTAGCATAATTGGAAACTCTGAAAAATATAAATTGAAAGATATTGATCAAGCTTGCTCTTAGGGGGCAGCTATGTAAGAGAAAAATATTAATAAGATTATAAATTTTTATGTTGGTTTTATATGATTATGTTGGTTTTATATGATTATATTGATTTAATTTTTTTTTGTTTAACAATATAAGGACCAAAGTTCAAAGTTAGCGCATTTTTGATGTGGTAATTTTAACAAATCTAGCTCTTTTTGTACCGGCGTTAGTGCTAAGTAAGTTTGTTTGATTTGACCGCAGTAGTTCTATGTCTACTATGTTATCCTATAATATTTCGTTTCTTCTACCGCACATGATTAAATAGCCCAATATTGTTGAAGTTATATGTGGACTTATTTGAACATAATATCATTATATGATTATCATGTTAATGCACAGATTAATTTACCTGCAGGTGTGGATGCCCTGGATTCTTCCCGAGCCGGAGTCGTACCTGTAGCCGTCTCCGATTTGCGTCCCTTAGCGGTAGCTGAGAATAATTGAAGAATAGAAATAAGTTATCATAGTCAGGCTTCATTACACGCGCTTTCAACTCTGAGAACCTTTGATATAAAGCATAACGCAAGTAAAGTTCAAAATTATTAAGCCGAAATGTATACATGTGAAAAAAGAGGAACTATAATTATTAGACCAGGGGGCTCATCTTTCGAGGCAAAATGTTAAAATCACGTCATAATTTTATATTATATGCAAACAACCTGAGTTTAGGCCCCTTTTATAAACTTGCTTGAAATAGCTAATCGAAGTTATTTATTACTATTACTTTTTAATTATTACTTGAAATACAATACATAATAGTTGGTGCTTATAAACAACTGAACAACTTAACTTATTGAAGTCATATTAACACAATATGTTTGTTTTGTCAAGACATAGTTATGCTAGGATCAGATAAGGGGCCTACCAGAAAGGGAAGAATACCGGCCCAGTTGGTATATACAAATGGCGCAGCTGCGCCACCTAGCTTCTGTTTTAGTAGTCTCTTGTTTTGTTTTATACACAATCTACTACTCATATCATCACGTGGGTATCATAGACGCCAGATTGAAATGAAACAGGAGATGAGCAGCATCTTCCAACCTGACCATTAAGCGTGGTAACTATGTCAAATATCCTCCTATAAGGCAATCTATAGGGTAGGCTTATTGTCAGTAGCACTATTGATAGGATGTGATGATGATGATGATTATGATGATTTTATTATGTTATTTTATAATTACCTACCATGATTGTGTCGAAATATTGATATTAATCACTAGTTTAAAAGTTCGACACACATATAAACTATTATAATAGGAAACTGTTTTATAGATAGAATAATAGTGCAACTACTTTTATTATGATATTTATCCAGTGTGATATTAATAAATATAAATAGTAATATAAATATTTGAAGTTATTACAGTGATTTTTTTAATTAATTAATTTGTTTGAGTATGTGTATAGTTATTTGGACTAAAACAAATATAAGGTGTACAACAGTGTATAGGTGTAGGGCATCAGCATTTCGAAACTTAACTTATAAGAAATAGGTCTATTGTGAAATAATTTATACATTAAAACTTACATTTTGTAAAAGTAATAATACACAAATGTTGTAAAGTGTATTAATTATTATGGAGTTTCTAGAGAAGCACCGAAAATTACATATATATAATTTAAAAAGCGGATACTGCTAATTTAAAAATACTTTTCTTTGATTTGACAGGTTGTGCTGAATGCGCTCTCTGGACCTCCTTCTGCCTCTGCACATTGGCCTCGTTGTATTTTAAAACTCGACTTTCAGGAACCCATTCATCCCAGCTGAAACAGAAAATAAAACATGTTACAATACCAGAAGGAGTGTTATCTTTTCTTCTTTCTTATTGGTGTTGAGTTATTTTTAACCAAAATCGCTTCTTACATTAGTTTATCTAATTTAGTGATATTTAGATTTAATTATTGTTTATAAATAACATAGTAGTGGATTATCTTACGCCGTGTAGTGGCAGCATAAGAGAATCCACAGCCCCATATCATTCATTGGTAAGAGGCGACAGAAAGATATGAAACTAGAGATTGGCGGGAGCATCTTCCTGATAACAACTAAAAATGATATCAAAAAATCGGTTACATGAGGCTCTATGAGGCAGTGGTTTTAGTCATGGTGGCAGTGGTAATGTCAGCGTAAAGGTAAGATAAGTTAATGTCAATAAAATATGTAAAATTGAATAATGATAATAATAATATAATATTATAGATCTGTAGGTTTTCTGTTTATGTTCAACATGGCAAGTCACAGGTGAAAGCTACTAATGATATAAAACTAAAAGTTAAATATTCTTTTTAAATTTGGGACACAGCCACTAGTCTCAATGAAGAGGAACCATCTGGGCAAGAAAGGATTATAGTGCCGAGTATTTGTGAAAGTACAGGTGCACTCTATTCTCTCTCTCATTCTGATGGGATGGCAATCTGATATGACCAGAGATAGAACAGGTGCAGAACCAATGTTTATGTTTTTCCGAGGCATAGTGAAACACTGCCGAATTCCTGAGTCCAGGCTGCTACTGAGAATTTCTTAACAAAAACCCAATAACTGAATCTTGTTCAACCCAGGATTTGAACACATCCCATTGATTGGATCCCATGATCAAAGAGGTAGTTATTATTAAATTTATAATTTAAGTGGAAATAATGTAACATAATTTTATATAATAAAACATTTTTAGGTCATTGCATTCACAATTCACATGCAACAGGGTGCTTAATTATTAAAAATTGTACATTTTATATATGAAAAATAAATTTGAAAATGAATATCTCGAAAACTATGCATTTTCACAATAGAATATTTTTAGACTAGATTAAACTTCAAACCAATTGTAAGTCTTATACACTTGAGCCCTAGTTTCAACTATAAAAAAAATGTTATGTTGTATTTATGCAAATCTAGGATAGTGATGTCAAATCTAGGATATTGTAATTTATATAGAACTCTTAACTCAGACTTATTACCAAAAAATTCTGTTTCTACAAAACCGGAGTTACTAGCTTACTAACTTAACTTTATGTTAACAAATATAAGGTAGTACGCTAATAACCAGTTTTATGCACCCCGGATCTTATAGTAATTATCTAGAGCGTTAAACATAATATAAAATAACAATAAGGTACTACGTACTTTTTATTCCAGCCAGCATAATGAATTAAATACCGAACATGTTTGTCTTTTGTTACCGAACTCTTAAGACATTTCGCCTCGTAAATAAGAGGTCCATGAAAACATAACACTTTCTCACCTGAAAAGTTACAAAATGAATGAATTAGTACTTGTAATAAAAATAAATTAATTTATAATAATACATCAACGGTTTAAAGGCTTTTACTTATACCTTCAGAAAACTTCATCTTAGGAGCCATTTTTATTTAATTTACATATTTTACTTTTCCGACTGCACTTAAACAGATTTCTTTGTTATTTTGTTAAATAATAAATACACAGGTTAAATACTTTTCAAAAATTCTTTCCATGTTAGCTTGATATACAATATACAAATTAAAATTACTCTATGGTTGGGATATGGTTTGGTGTTGTTGTTGTTTTTATTATTCGCTCGAGAGAGCAGGCAAAGGAACTAAGCCATACAGCCTTGTCTTTTTTTTTTTGAATGTATAGAATTTTAAGGTGTAAAGGCTGGAACCAAGTCTTATTTTTCTTCTTTCCGTCTCTTCAAAATCCGTAAAGGCCGAAGCCAAGTCTTATTTTCTTTAATTCTTCATATTTTCAAAAACCGTAAAGGCTAAAGCCATGTCTTCTTTATAATACAATTTGAGTTGAGTAATCAGTGACAGGCTGACAGGTAAACAAAAACAAAATATTTTTTTTATAACTGGCTTTACGGCTTTGGATTCTGAGCCTGAAATTCAATGTACAGTTATCCCTCATAGTATACTGCTTCACAATATGTTGATGCGTCACATTGTGCAGCCCTTGGGAGATTTTGACGGCAACTTGAGCCAATAGACAGCTGACAGTTGGCGATGGTATCTCAAGGCGCCTAAGCAGACAGACACATTATCTTGAGAATCACATCACCATCAGAGCACTTGTTTCACCGTTTCCACTAATAGTTCACATACGCAGACATTTAATACACAAAATCGCACCACTTTTACATATCAAAATCAACTGCAAACCATTATTTAAACAATAATACAGGAGCAGCAAACCGCCGCCGGTCAAGTTCCCGCCAAAAAACTTATGGTTTGGTGTGATTTGACAATTAATTCTTTGGTCATGCAGTGTTACCATCGTAAAAGTTTGAGTTGCCGTAGGTCACAGTCTGGTTTGCCGTATTTTAAGGAAAAATTACTAAATTGCCGTACTTTTGTTTATTATTTTTTAAAATGTCTATTCCTCATTTGTTTTCTCCGAAAAGGTTTCTTATCGTTTCTATAACTTCAGATGTATGTTTGTATTAATAATATATTTGTTCCGGTAGCGCAGCCTCCATAGAAGCTGAGAAGCCGGGCTTGACCTATCAAACTGCTCAATCAAAATATCAACTAATAAAATAACTCGTAAACTGTTTCAAATTTCCGCGCTTCTCTGTCGCTGTCGCTGACCTGTTCTACTAGGCCTTATAACGTCATCACGCGGCAAAACTGTGCGATACTGCTGTCATAAAATTTGTCGTCTCTCGCACGCGTGGCTTTTACCGGGCTTTCGAGAAGACGATCGCTCCTTTCTAACCTGTGGCAAAATGTTCTTTACAACAAAATTTCTCACTACAAATTTTAGGATACTTAATGAAATGTATGTCGATTTATTCCTTATAATCTATAGATTGCAAAATTAATATTAGTTTTATCGCATCTAAAGGAATTCAGAGAAATTAAAATATGAATATCACAATAACCTAAAAGAAACTAAACGCTATTTTTTTAATCTGGCTTTACGGCTCTGGGTTCTAGCCCTTCTGAGCCTAAACTAAAAGTTGTTTTCTATTAGTATTGTGAGTTAGAATAGTGTATATAGAATAGAATAGGACAGCTAAATAATTAATAGCATAAAACAAAGTTGCAGGTACATTTAACATTTATAGGTACTTTTAGACTGATGGAAAACTTTTAGTAGTTCCGGCAAAAATAGTACACTGACCAAGAAACATGGTGTGGAGGCTATTTATTACATGTATTGATTGATTAGTGAATATACATCACAAACACCATTACAGTAATTAAATAAATATGATTAAAGCCAAAATGAATAAAAGATAATATGTTCACTTTAATATTACCTTTACATGCTATATAGTAAGAAAGATGTTTTAATCTGGTTGTAAAGGATAAAAACACAAAGTAAAATACCACTGTATTTATTACTGTAATCATTTCAAAAGTAGTCTATTAATAGTGGAACAGACAGACAGGCGTGTGTTAAGACTTTATTTTGATATATCTTTGTTGGTTAAAGGTGCAGTGTAAACTTTGCTTTAAAATATATTAACTGATTAGTTATTATACCCCAAACACCATTAAAGCCAAAATGACTAGGTAATATCATGTTTATTTATGTTGACAAATATGAAGTGAGATGTTTTAAACTAGTTGTGTAAGGATTACAAAACACATGTATAATTTAATTGTATTTATTATTGTCAGTCATTATCATTCCAAAAGATTTTTTCAAAATAACTTGATAATAACATGTCCATTTATGAAATTGTTAGGAATCATAAGGATATTTTATGTGATATAAGACTGTTGTCTTCAATATCCATATACTTTTTTGTCTCTGCTTACGAGCAGCTCTGCAAGATTTCAGCCTACAAGACATACACATTTATTCTAAGCAACCCACCTGAAAAAAGTTAATGAATATTTGCAACCAGTAACACGGTTTTAGGTGCATGTGTGCGTCCAACAGTGAACTATTAAGGGGTGTTTAGCGAGTTTTACCTCTACAGCGATTGAGAAAATAAATAGCACGTAAGATGTTTTGAACTGATCGTGTAAGGATAAAAAAAACTCTGTATTGTCACTGTATTTGTTATTGTAAAATCATCACATTCTTAAAGCAGTATTAAAAGTGACACATGCCACCAGGTGCAGTGTCAGGACATTGTTATTAATTTGTATTGATTGAATAACATGTTTACATTCCAAGCACCATTAAAACCAAAATGACTGGATAGTAACATATCCGATTTTACGATATTAACCAAAAATAAATAGCATGTAAGGTGTTTTGAACTATTTGTGTTAGGATAAAAGAAACACTGTATTGTCACTGCATTTTTATTGTTTATTATTGTAAAATCATCATATTCTTAAAGCAGTCTATTATAAGTATCACAGGCCGCGAGGTGCAGTGCCAGGACATTCTTTTAATATGTGTTCATTGATTAGCATGTTTACATCCAACTGCAATTAAAGCTAAAATGTAAAATTCGAGTAGCAATCTCGTACCGGTAAGCTCAGTGTGGGACGGCTACCCCTAGTTGGAGTGACGACCTGGTAAGATATTCAAAAGTCTATGGATGCAGGTGGCTCAGGACCGTGCTTTGTATAATTCTTGGGGAGGCCTATAGGCTGTAATGATGAAGAAGTTTTAAACTAGTTGTGTACGGATACGGCTCGACCGGGGTAAACGCTACCAGCGTAAAATAGTAGCTTAATGCTCCTGTGTTTCGTATGGTGAGTGTAGAGAACCGAGTCCTTTTTACTGGAAACAAACACTCCATCTTAGTCCTCAGGGTGACAATGCATCTGCATTTTGATTCTTAAACGAGGATAAATGTAGATGTCTATGAGCCACAGCATCTACTTACCATCAGGTGGACCGTGCGCTCGTTTGTCACACTTATTCTATAAAAAACCAAAAGAAATTGTCAATTGAAAGAGATACGAAAGCCAGAGCATCTATTCAACTTGCTCGGCGTTTATTTATAAATTAGGCGCTTTATTTATAATAAGGCACATAGTAGAAACAGGTCAAGTAAGCAACAATAATTACAAGTTTTATTGATTATTATTCGTCATCATTACAACAATTCGCTGCTGAACATAGGTCTTCCTAAATTAAATATATAATGTAAAATATTATAGCCCTTCCGTCAACTGCCATCGCGTTTCGTCCCGTATGGTGTCGTAAAAGTCGTAACAGAGTAAAATAAAGATACCAGGAGATGAGCAGCAACATCTCCTATAGAATACCACAAAAGCTTTGGTTGCCACAAGCGTAGCAACTGTCAAAACTACTATATAGTAATGATGCATATTTATATTACTATATAAATATGCATAATTACTACTTGTATAAATTATTCCAATCATTGTGAGGTTCATTTAAGTGGTGTTCACAAATACGAGCGCACAGTGGCATAAAATGAGTTATCAATCAGCAATCTCTCTTTTAGGTTAGTAGTTCTTTTAGTTTAGGTATTAAGAATCTAGATAAATGATTACATAACTTAAAAATACAGTGTCGGGATAGAAGCAGCACGCTTATAACTAGCCACAGAATAGAATAGAATCATTTTTATTCAATATAGATTACAATACATAATACTTATTAAAAGTCATTTTTTACTTTTACCACTGGTTCGCAAAAAAACCTCTGTCCTGGGAAGAATCAGCAAGAAACCCAGCGAGACTTTTTAAAAAAAAAAAGCACATTTTACAATATAATTTTTTATACAATTGTTTTGAAAACATTTAGAAACAGCATGGTAGCGATCACCTCATTCCCAGGGGTTATTATCAGTCATTTACTCTCTAGTAGTATAATAACCCTTACTAGACAATTTTGCTTGAAATAATTTAAACCTTTGATAGAAAAGGTCTGCATATTATAGTAATTGTTGATGCCGCTCTGGAAATGGCAGGAGTTATAGTTACAGGCATAAGGGGTGTTTGTTGGATGTTACCGATGTCTTCAATATTCATGAATTGTAATTCCATATCCCTGTTATCATTTGTGTCTCCATACAGTTGTAGAAGCTCTCGGCCGACAAGATTGCAGACTCATTCTAAATGATCCACCTGAAAAGTGTTTTTTTTTCATCAACTAACCGAACAGACTATAGTTTTGCAGTGTCTTCCACCTAAATAATGATATTTATTAATATTTTATTTATTTCAATCTTTATTACTAATAAACAGTCTTAATGTCTCTTAAATTATATATAAATAGCATGTACTCGTTTCCTTCATAATACTTTTGTAGTAAACCAGATTCCACTAAGGTAAAAGAAATAAAATACATCAAATCAGAAAGGTAAACAAGTGTAGTTATTTTAGAATTATAACATTATTTGACTAAGTACAAGTTCCTAGACGTTTTACATTTACACTAATTTCATTTAAGGTAAAAATATTACTTGTGTATTAAGTACAAAGGCAGACAAATATGGGGTAAGGTAAGCAAGACGTAGCAACTAAAGAAAAAAAACTGTGGTTATCGAATATCTCCCCTAAGGCAATCTGTGGGGAGGTCTATGTTCAACAGTAGACTTTGATAGGCTGTAAGTTAAAGATAACCTGGTGGTGAATAGCCAAATTGTTTGTAGTGCGAGGTGTGATACTACA
>JAGSMP010002018.1:0-69554 GCA_029286625.1 Parnassius orleans | reverse complement strand
AAAAAAACTGTGGTTATCGAATATCTCCCCTAAGGCAATCTGTGGGGAGGTCTATGTTCAACAGTAGACTTTGATAGGCTGTAAGTTAAAGATAACCTGGTGGTGAATAGCCAAATTGTTTGTAGTGCGAGGTGTGATACTACAAACATCAATCTGTGCGAAGCCAGGACATCACGGACTGTCATGCGAAAAAGTGCAGGCCGCTTCTCGAGACATGCAGCACTTAACGATATCATATACGCCGGTCTCTTGCCACCGTCAACGTGCCAAGTCTACTTGAGCCGTCTGGTATTGCAAGAGACGATGGCAAGAGACCGGACGGTATGAGTTTGATTCCATGGAAGATGGGCTGGGTGCTGGTATGGGATGCAACCTGTTCAGACACACTTGCCCTTCCCATCTACATGGAGCCAACAACAGAGCTGGTGCGGTTGGAAGCGGCTGAAAAAGCTAAAGCATGCAAATACAGGGTCTAGGCTCCGAATATGTTTTTGTCCCATTCGGTGTCGAGACCCTTCCGGGGTCCTAGCGCTATAAGGCTTTTAAGGAAATAGAAAAAGGTTAGTCGACGTCACAGGAGACCGAAGAGCTGGCAGCTACTCGGACAAAGAATTAGTATAGCTATTCAAAGGGGAACGCTGCCAGTATCTTCGGAACCTTGCCTAAAGGGACTATTTTAATAATATATTTTAGTTATTACAATATTTTTTTTGTTTTAGTTTTAGGTTCATTATCCTAGTATATATTTATTTTATAAATTGTGAAAGTATTAAAAAGAATGTCAGTCGTAATATTGTGATAATAATGACAAATTTCATTTAATTGACATAAATAATTTAATAAAAAGTTTTGGACAAAGATAGGTATTACCTATCCAATATAATTTAAGACTGGTAGAAATGTGTTATCTTATTATTTACTTTTAACTCAGCCAAGTTTTTGGCTACCAAGACTGCTTTATTGAGCATGATAATCATTTGACATTTAATTTGGAATCAGTTCCAACTAATTTAAATTAGTAAATGCGACAATAGAGGCAATCTCTAGCAATAATAAGAGTTTAATTAATTTTGAATGCACCACAAATAAGTAATAAAAATTGTTTACACCTGGTGCATCAAAATATACATGCATGATGGGCAAAAGAATTGAAGTTGAATTGTTTTTAAATAGTAACAATATACATATCCTTTGTATTACTGAACATTGGCTAAAAGATTATAATTTTATGTTTAATTTCAGAAATCACCAGGTGGTCAGTTCAATAGAGAAAAAGATTACGTGGCTCCTTAATATTAGCAGAAAATCATTATTATATAAAGAACGTGGGATATTGTGTTCTCTGAGCAAACTGTAGAAATGGCTTGTGTCGAGCTCGAGCACAGACCCCATGTGCTACTTATGACTATTTTGAAAGAACTGTGGAAGAAGTTTTGCTCAACTTAGTAAACAGAAAAGTCTGTTGTAATATGTGAGACTTTAACATCAATCTCCTTGAAACTTCTTCCATTAGTATTAAGTTTAGCTATTGTTTAAATCGTATAATCTTGTTAATTTATTCTTAGAACCAACACGTATTGCTGGGCCTAGAAAGCGACCTGTATAGATAATATTTTACAGATATTAAGCCCTTGCATAAATCAATTATTCAAAATTTAAGTTCAGATCACTGTGGACAGTTGGTATCATTGCCTTACATACACAAAAAACAGAAAAATAAGAAAGTTGTGTTTGTTCCAATAAATGACCATCGCTTGGAGAGGTTTAGAAGTGATATAATAAAAAGACTTCCATCACTTTCATTTAAAAATAGTGCTAATTATTTGTATGGTATGTTATTTAAAATTATAACTTGTGAATTTAGTAGAATATTTACTTAAAACTTTTCTTTTAACAGTCGCAAATCATTTAATGAATGGGCGACAGTAGGAATTTATAAAAGTAGGCGAAAGTTATATGAGCTTTATAATGAAAGATCATATAATACTAGTGTTATATTTAGAGATTATGTAAAAATATATTCTAAAATATTTAAATAAGTGTGCTCCACAGCTAAGGCTTTACATTTAAGTAACAAAATTAAAACTGCATCCAACAAAATTAAAATGACCTGGAGAATAATAAATAGTGAAACGGGCAAGGTCAAACCGCGCAACTCGGATTTTCAATTGAATATTAACAATAGTTTGATCTGATCTCAATCTGATCAAGAAGTTGCTATGGCTTTTGAGAAACATTTTACTGATGTTCCTTTTTTGACAACAAAATCATTAAATTCTTCTCCTGCTGTCGCCGAATCATTGCTTAAACAAAATGTAAAGGCTTGTTCAAATACTTTTAAATTCCACAGAGTATTGCCAAAAGATATCGTTAAATATTTTAAAACAATTGATGTTAAGAAAACGGCAGACTTATGGGGGATTTCCGTTAAAGTTATTTTATCTATAATAGATATAATAGCACCTTATCTAGCCACTATATTTAATGCAAGCGTCGAATCTGGTGTTTCCTGATTTAATGAAACATACTAAAGTCATACCTTTATTTAAATCTGGTAGTACATTAGACCCCGCCAACTTTAGACCGATTTCTGTACTACCAACATTTAGTAAAATTTTTGAAAAAATAATTTTAGATCAGATCTTAAGTTTTTTAATATTAATAATTGCTACATAAAATCAATTGGTTTACAAGGGTCGCTCGACAACTGACGCTGGAGTTGAGCTTATTAAACATATTTTTGTGCATGGGAGAATCGGAGGATGCTTTGGGTATATTTTGTGACCTTCCAGGCCTTCGACTGTGTTCACCATGAGACATTAATCAGGAAGCTACAGTACTATGGTGTCAAGAACACAGCGCTAAACTTATTATTTCATATTTAAGTAATAGAATGCAGAAAGTTATTATCAATGGTAAAAGTTCTTCCGGGTCACCTGTACTATTGGTGTCCTCAGGCTCGATTTCGGCCCATTTCTATTTCTGGTATATATTAATGACTTACCTTCCTTGTAGGGATAATCATGATATAGTATTATTTGCTGATGATACCTTGATTTTTAAACTTAAACGTCAATCATTTAAATGTGACGAAGTGAATAATGCTATATCAAAATTAGTGCATTGGTTTAACGTTAATAATCTACATTTAAACGGAAATAAAACTAAATGTATTAAATTTACAACAACGAATGTTAAAAATCTGGGTACCAATGTGTTTTAAATGGGGAAGAACTGAGCCCTGTTGAATCCACTGTTTTTCTTGGCACTCTCGACGCAAAGCTTCAGGTGGCCCCATATATCCAAACTAGCAAGCAGACTAAGTTCTGCAGCCTATGCTGTAAAAAGATTAGAGGTCTCACTAGTGTCGAGACAGCTAGACTAGTTTATTTCAGTTATTTCCATAGCATAATGTCTTATGGGATTTTGCTATGGGGAAATGCGGCTGATTCAGAAACTATTTTTGTTTTACAGAAGAGGGCCATTAGAGCTATTTACAACCTAAAACCGAGAGAGTCTCTTAGAGATAAATTTAAAGAAATAAATATATTAACTTTGGCCTCTCAGTATATTTACGAAAATTTAATGTATGTTCACAAAAACAAAGGTAGTTTTAGTAAAAAAAGTGATATACATTCTGTAAACACTGGGAATAAACACAAGCTAGTGATACCAGTTTCTCGACTCTACAGAGTCAGTAATTCATTCTTGGGGCAATGTATACGCTATTACAACAAGGTCCCGGAAAGTGTGCTCTCTCTCTATTACCAAGTTTAAATGTTTTGTTGGCTGAAACTGTATAAAAGGGTTATTATAGTATAAATGAATATATGATTGATAATAACCTGGGAATGAGGTGGCCGCTACCAAGCAGTTTCTAAAATAAATTTTGTACTTAAATAGTTTGTGTACAACCATTAATGTAAACTTACTTTAAAAAAAGTCCGCTGGGTTTTGCTGGTTCTTCCAGGACAGAGGTTTTTTTCGAACCAGTGGTAAAGTAAAAATGACTTTCAATAAGAACACATGTAATCTATATTGAATAAAAAAAAAAAAAAAAAAAATAAGTACATTTTAATATAACCTAATGTACCTTTAATTTAATCCTAAGATTACGTGTGTATGTTTATGATATTGGTGTGCTTGAATAAAAATAAATATTTATGTACTATAATTGTTTCATTAAGTAATATTTTAATAGAACTATAATACACCCTTACGTCGATATCGATAAAATGAGAACATCACTAAATATCGATATCGATGATTTGAAGGATGTGTGCTGCAATCACTAAATTATACATAGCTATACTGAATTTGTATAGTCATTACTCATCTGTCAAAATAGGCGACTGCAGCGCCAAACGCGTAGTTGGGAAACTTGACTAATAGTCACTGTCGTATCTCAGCTTGCACATATTTATTTATCTATGGTGTTGTGTGCCTCACGCACGCTTGTAAAAACTGGCCTGTTTTTGTTGCATCGCTCATTGCGTGACGCGTTATCTAGAGAGTAAATAATCTAAGCGTAAACCTAAACTGCATCTTGAAATATGTTCATTAATAAGATCATAACCTCAAGATTATACTCAAGTGCGTGTACTTGAGCTGAGTAACGTTTATTAATACGGGCCTTAGAATATACTGGCGTATAGACTAACCGTAGGCAGAGAGAAATATAGGTAGACAAGACTTCAGCGTATGTCAGTAAGAGATAGCGATAATTCGTCATAAGTACATTATTACTACAATTACATGCAATTTAAATTGCCATACTTCGGCCCGTATTAATAAACGTTACTCAACGACGAACTCAAGTGCGTAATCATTTGATACGCCCTCATTACGAAATCAGCATCTCAAGATCGTTGCTAATTAATAAACACATCAAAACAGTATCACACAACGCTGTACTTAGGAATACTGTTCTGTGACTTGGACTCAAGTATACACACTTGAGAGTCGAGTTTCGTTTATTAATCAGTGTAGCACTCAGCTGATATCGTAAACCTAAACCGCATCTTGAGATATGTTTATTAATAAGATCATAACCTCAAGATTGTACTCAAGTGCGTGTACTTGAGCTGAGTAACGTTTATTAATACGGGCCTTAGACTTTTACCACCATTGTGTGGGTAATCTAGTTCTTTTTATTTTGGTTGTACAACGTCAAAGAATAATTTAATTAATTTTCTTTTCTAGGGGGGACGTATTTATGACTATTTGATTGTGCGCGAAATGAATGGCTCCGGGATGAACGTAAAGCAATGAGATTGTAAATGAGTTGTAGTGATCATTTTATTACAATTTATCTAAGATATCCTCTAGCCGCGGCCAATTTACATCATTTAGGACCGGGTTTAGTGAGCTCGTGGGCTTCAGTGTTTGTTCTATATTTATAGCTCAACCCGTAAATAGTATAATTAAATAAATCATAATCGACCTATAGCCCTAATGCATTCAGTTCGCATGTATGATTTTATAGGTACAATAAAACAACCATATTGATTAAGTATAGCTTAATTAAATCCTTGAATGTCAAAAGTATACATAGTAAAATTGTCAGAGAAAAGACATCTTTAAATAGTAAAAATAATATTTTGAACCACGCGTCGGTCGGCGCGCTGGCTTATGAAATAGAAAGTTTTAACAGCCGCTATCAGTTATCCTTACAACTGTGTACTGTCAAAGGCCGCATTTGTAAGGTGTGCAACTGGTGTGCAGTCAGGGCTTGTTGAGGCAATTATTTCAATCCAACTGGAATATCTCTAATTCTAATTAAAATTATGGATATTTATTAGTAAAGTATGAGTCTAAGATAACGATCCTACAAATTTGATTCCATTTCTTTATCATTAGTATTAAATTGCGCGATTAAATATAGCCCATAATGTAGGTTTTCTAAATTTGATTGTTTTATTATTTATTGTAAAAATAAAACAATTAATAGCTTTATATGTTATTTTATTAACAGAATAAGATATTTAAAAAAAAATAATACAAACATCACATCTCATCCTACATTTTTTTACACCACTTGTTTTTATAAAAGGCACTAACATCAACCACTCTGTTTGGTATCTCAAGTGGCCTTCATATTTCTCAATGGTTTAAAAGACTCTTTGTATTAGGGTCAAAAATTTTATGTTGTCAGAAATTACGATCATTACAATCTATCAAAGTCAACTACTGAACATCACTGAACATACTGGCTTCCCCACAGATAATCTCGTAAGGGGGGTATTTGCCATACTTTCCACTTTTGACAGGTGGGTTGACAACCGCAGTATTTTTACTTTGGATCTAGTTCTAGTTGTTATTAATATATAAATAAATTACAACCAGTGCGTGTTGCCAGTGATGACATATGGATCTGAGACGTGGTCCTTCACTTCTGGCCGTATGAGGAAGCTCAAGGTCGCTCAGCGAGCTATGGAGAGGGCTATGCTCGGGATTTCTCTGCGTGATAAACTTAGAAATGAGGATATCCACCGTAGAACCAGAGTAAGACATAGCCCAAAGGATTAGTAAGCTGAAGTGACAATGGGCCGGCCATATAGCTCGAAGAATCGACAACCGATGGGAATGAAAGGTTCTCGATTGGCAGCCTCGTACCGACAGGCGAAGTGTAGGGCGTCCCCCCACTAGATGGAGTGACGACCTGGTAAGACATGCAGGAAGTGGATGGATGCAGGTAGCTCGGGACCGTGCCTGTGGCATTACGTGGGGGAGGCCTATGTTCAGCAGTAGACTTGTGAAGGGCTGTAATGATGATGATGATGAAATTATTGGTCCGTATTTTCTTGACCACACTATGAGCGGTGAAAACTAAGGACACTTTTGCGAGAAAATACGAAATAAATCCAGACCTCGTTCGTCGCATGTGGTTTCAATACGATGGCGCACCACCACATTTCTCCCGTTGTGTAAGAATTTTTGAGTACTGAATTCGGTGAAAGATGGATTGGCCGTGGTGGACCGGTCAACTGGCCGGCGCGATCACCTGATCTCACAACTTTAGATTTTTATCTCTGGGGTACGATTAAGCAGTCTGTATTCCAAAATACATGCGATACCGAAGATCCCGGAATCGAACCCGGGGACCTCATGATCAGCAACCGCATTTACGACTCTTAGACCAACGAGGCAGTCAAGCTATAACCGAGGGTGGCTATAGTCCCACTATAGTTATAGCTTGACTGTTTTTGAGTGGTGTTCGGATTTCGGACTCCTAAAACTACGTATAAAGAAAAAATACAATGGTTTTCTTAAACATTTATTTACATTTTTCCTTAAAAATAATTAATTACACAAACCATTTCTTAACTTGTGCAGTGTTTAAATTCCTTTATTAAAACTACAGAATCTTTAAAACTCCTTTTACTGAACACCAAAGTTTTTACTTATTGGTACAAATATAATCAAGTTCATATATTTTTTTGATTCATAGTATTGTTTAATTAAAAAAAAATGTATTAACTTCAACTTTCTGCTACAGTTCAATGCATCCAAAGCACGTGGGTTGAGATGACTCTTGCTCTCACTGGTGGGCAACGGAGACCGTGTGAGGGTAGACTTGAAAAATTACGTATTATTCTGGCGAGTGCTGTAAAAACGACAAATTAGTGTTATTGAACATAGTTAAATATGGAAATATTTGATGTTTTGCTAGGCATGATTGTACAAGGCAACGAGGAAGCTATTTAATAGAAGTAAAGGTCTTTTAACCTCTCAGGCCTTGACATTTTATTGGGCCAACTTAGTCAGACCTATGGTCAAGTCAAAGAGTATAGTAGGTCAGGCCAAAGACAATATTTTTTTGTAAATGATGGTAAATATAACTTAGAGTCATTACTATGTTCTTATCCAAAATAAAAATTATCAACAATTAAAATATCGCATTACTTGTATGAAGGTCAAGTGAACGCTAGAGAAACGACGATTGCAAGACGTTGTCGATAAATAAAATGTTTTGAGAAATTATCAATTACCGTGTAGTGTGTGTATAAATATTCATATCATACTGTGGGTGTCGTAAGAGGCGACTAGACTGAGGTGTTATTTTAATAACCGTGACGGATGCTCTAGTTCCATATTTTCCGAACCCGTGGTAAATAAAAATGACTTTCAATAAGTATTATGTAATAATCAATATTGAATAAAATACCATTCTATTCTATTCATAAAATAACAGTAAAATATCACTTTGTCACGTCCATTACTCATTAGACATGATTAATAAAATCGACATTAGACATGGACCAAAACGTTATTTTTCACCGTGACGTTATTAACCCATTCATTGCGGTGCACACAACGGCGTTATTTAAATTGCCATTCTTAGGCGCATGACGCCGATCGGCCTAAATTATATTTTAGCCATAACTTGGCCAATTTCTATTCTAAAGGGATATACTTTTATATGTGCATGTTTTACATACATACATCATTATAGTCGCAGTTTCTGTAAATAATGATTTTAGAAAATAACAAAACCATCCTCAGGCGCGGAAAACGCCGAACGTCTTCAAAGGTTATCACCATTAAAACATTTTGATTAAATATTTATTTTGCTATTTTATTTTATGGAATTAAAAACAGTTATATAGGCTTTCTTTTCATGAACCAAATGGTCTCACTCACACCGTCACTCAATAAACTCTGTGACGATGGTCGAGCCTCACCTTCAAGTCATTATTAATTATTAAGTGAAACAAATTACGCTGCACTAGAAATAGTATGTAACTGAATACCCTTCTTGATGTTTTCTCTTCCTTCAACTACTAATTCAAAACTCTACTTATTATACTTAGTACATTTAAAATAGTAGACTAAATACTATTATTAAAAGTATTTTAACTTAAAAATCAGAGAAAAGGTTCAATCCTGGTCATATTTCAATAATTCCGAAAATATTAATATAAAACCAATTTCTTTATTCAGTGTAATAAGAAATCTTTCTATAATGTGGAAAATATTCCTTACTTTATACTGAATAGAAAAGAAACAAATTCACCTATTTCCAGCCATATTTATGGTAAATAGAAATTGCCAGTATTTTAATAAAACTGCACTGTTAATCACAAAATAACTTATTATATACAAATGAAATTTCGCCACTGGTACGCAGTCACTTACATGGCGTAATCTGATGAGCGTCAGTAAATTCTGCCTAAATAAGCAAGAAATAATTTTCATGTGCGGAAACGCCGATCGGCGTCAGTGTTTAAATATGAGATGCGTTAAACGCCTACCGGCGTTAGTTCTTTGAACCGCCCGCACCTACGTAATAAGTGCGATTTTTGAGCCGCCTTGAATGGGTTCATCACTCATGATTAGAGGCGACAGAGTGAAACAAATCAGAAGATGGGCAGCAGCGTCTTCCTAATAAAGACTAAAATAAAAACTGCGGTTGCCAACCGCTTACCAAACGTAACTATATGCAAATATCCCGGCAATATATGGGGACGCTTATGATCTGTAGTGGACTTTAACAGACTAAAAGGACGAACATTTTTTTAATTTAGTCTCGGCGGAACGTGTTCGTGCTATATTTAGAACAGCGTTGTCGTGCTGGGCGACATTTGCGGCAGTAAAATCTTGAGCTCCTCTTTATTTCTATGACCCATGGCAGTGGTGGATTGACCTTATGATAAAGAAAGAATTGTAGAAACCAAAAGGAGAGGAAGGGGGGAGGTTAATTTTATTATTTGAAAAAATATTTGTGTGTAAAAAAGTCATCAAACATCAACATCAAACAATTTATTAAACAAGTCCAATGGTTAAAACAGTAATAAATAACAAAACCAAAAGTTTCCTGAAAAGAAAAAAATTCAAATATTATATGTCACTTTCACAACTAAAGCAAGTCGAACAACACCCCATATGTTAAAATCCATCAAGCAGTTTAGGCTACAGAGCGTGTAAAAGAAAAATACATCCATACATGCGTACTCGAAAAACATTACCCGTCTTCTGAAGTAAAACATCACTGATGACTGACTGACAGTTCTACAGCGTACCGGTTCGTTTCTGTTGCTATATGAGACATGATACTATCGTCCCAATATTGGCGGAATGCCTCATAAGCACTTCCGGACGGCGTGGTTGGCCCAGTTGTTTCCGCAAGAAACGTTTCTCTTTCACCTTGAAAGGTCTATGGGGCAAATCAAAGTTGAAGTCGCATCTTCGAATAGGGCCGCACGTCCAATGCCATCTGCCTCATCATCATTATCATTATCTACTTCCATCCTTCTCCTTTCGGCCCTCCTCTCTAGCTTCCTATTAGCTACCAGTCTCAAAATCCTATCTCGCATATCCTCAGGCACATCATCATCTGTCACACATACTTGTATAAGTTGGTCGCCGCGCCGCCGATGAGGAGACGGAGGCGCGAAACCACAGGCGCGTCGACCGCTTCGTGCCCGTCGCCGGCCTGCTGTTACCCGCACGCACCGCTCAGCACCACCACTCGAACTCGCCAACACCTCCTCGTGAAAAGTTCGTGTTCGTCCGCGAACAAGTACTTGTCGCCGTCAACCGCTCAACGACAACGACCACTTCTGGACTAACATTTCGCCTACAAGACATATATAAAAAAATATAATATAATTGAGTACATATATTTTATAAAATACTATATACAAACACAAAACAAAAATAGTTTTATTAAAATAGCGATTTACATTCTGTAAATACAAGGAACAAGCATAAATAGATAGATTTTAGCGCACAATGAAGTGTTATCAGATAGATACAAAAATTGCATTTTTTTTATTATAAACCATAAAATAGTAATAAAGATGCATAAAATAAAATGGTATATAAGTACATAGATAGGATGAATACATACTTATTAATATCTTTATATATAAAAATTACGTGTCACATTGTTTGTTTGATGAACTCAAAACAAACAAAATTGTTCTGCCCTTTCCGAAGACAAAGGGCTGGGCAGAACAAAGTCTGCCTGGTCAGCTAGTATGTTTATATATATATATATATATATATATATATAAAGTACAAATATATGTTTTAAAACTATTGCATATAACATAAATGTGCAATAAGTATAAACAAATACTGTAACTAGACAATAGAAGAATAATTATATACAAATGAATTAGATTGAATCAAAGATGAAAGTAGTAACAAGTTAGTTATACCAGTTACTAGACTCCAGAGTCAGTATAATTCCTTCATGGGGCAACATAGGTATATGTATTTATAAGAAAGTCCCAGAAAATATACAGACCTTATCAATGAGTTATAAATTTTAGTAAGCAAAAATTGTTTAGTAAATTTTATTATACTACCAAAAGTACATGGTTGATGTTATTATCAACCATGTAAACCCTGGAACCCTGGGAATGAGGAGATTGCTACCATGCTGTTTCTAAATGTTTTCATACTAATTTTATTCTATAAAAGTTATTATTGTGTGAATTAATTATATTTAATAAAAAGTCCTGCTGGGTTTGCTGGTCACTCCCAGGACAGAGACTTTTCATATCTCTAATTTATGAGAGTGAAGAATTTCAATTGTATATAGACAGAATTTTAAAACTGTGGTAGCTTCTACTTGCATACATTTTGAAAAGCTTTGTACAAACATAATAACAAAATTTACTTACGGAAAAGGTGGTGATGCAACAACGGATTTTCTTGTGCTGGCTCGGTGGAAGATGCGGGTCATAAAGGAGATTTGGACACTCCAACTGCTGGCCATGTTCATCAAATATGGCCAGTAGGATAACCTCATTGAGTTACCTAAGTCCCCTGATGCATATCCGTCTCCTGAAAAACATGTATGATAATAAGACATTTTAGATATGCATATGACATATTTTATGGTTATGAATTAAATTGACCAGGATGGTGCTGCTTTTTTATTTAGTAAGTGAGAAAATCTGGAGACCTTTTCATAGACGCATGTTTGCGTTATATGATAGGTGTAGATAATTTATCATTTATCACCGCCAACTTCTTGACTCAGGGTGCTACTGAGAATTTCTTGACGGAAAATCTTAATAAATGATTTTTGACCTGACCCGGGATTCGAACCCTTGACCTCATGATCAGCAGTCACTTTATACATCCATATGCACTCATATTTATAATTATAATATAGAAAGAGTATAATAAATTACTTACAACAGAATATGAAAACATTTCTTCCTCTGTCACTGAGATATTCGTCGTCCGAGTCGCGAAATAGTTCGTCAAATTCCGGCATTTTTCTGAAAATGGATGTAGTACAGTACACATTTGAACATTTTGTGTCTTCATGAGGCTCAAAAAGAGTTAATAGAAAGTTTATAAATTTACATATAATATATAAGAATAAATAATAGAATAATAATAAGAATTATGAATACCAACTTTACTACAACTTTTTACATTACTACACTCAAATAAACTAATGTAGAAAAACACTGAAATTTCATAAGAAAAGAAATATATAACATTATTATATCGATATCGTAATAATATACACTCATTAGGAGCCTCTAATAAAAAAATCAATCAGGTATATATATAGTTTATTACGCTATCTTTGACCAACGCCATTTTGTTGATAACAATTTCGCCATAATATTCATGATATATCGAAATTATAATATAAAACGTAATTTTGCACATTATTTTTGTAAAATATGAAAATTTGTGTTTTTACATGATTTATGGTGATAATTTATACCTTATATTTCATTTTCAGTTACTTTTATTGACTATTTTATTTCATATGTGAACGACAGTATTTGAAGTAGTTACCAATTTTATAAATTTAGTAAAATTATTACGAGACGAAATATATGCAAATAACTTTTTTTTAAACTGTGTAATTACTTACCCTTTTATAAAAACTCACAACAAACTTTCCTTTAAAGGGTACACTTATAACTTATAATTAATACAGTGGCTTCTTGCACTCGCGCGGCGAAGTAGACGTACTGTAGTAAACGCGACGCATCATGGCGGAAACTAGTAATTTGACGTAAATCTCTTAATTTATAAAAGCGTAATTTAGTAACGAGACTAATTTAATAAAAATTTAGAATTTGAGTTGTATAATTCTTATAAATATCATTTAAAAAAAGAATTGTTTTGAGGGGTCTACAAAGGTGACATTTGACTATCTCTGTGTACTCTAAAGACTTCAAGGATTAAACCGCCGCATAACTGCCATATCATCTTGTGTGTCATGAGAGGCGACAGAGGGCAACTGAAACAGGAGATTGGTAAAGCAGCATCTTTCTGACGACCACTCAATAGAAAATTACGGTTGCTTGCCAAGCGTGACAACTATGGCAAATATCCCGCTTATGAGACTATCTTTTTTTTAATATTATTCTAAGCCAACGCTTAACTACACTCCCGCCTGATGGTGAGTGGTGATGTAGGCTAGGATAGTGAAGCGCACTGACTTAACAAAAGCCTATTCACTCTTGTCTTGAAGACACCCATATTGTAATGGGATGGAAACACAGATGCTGGCACATTATTCCACTCCTTTGTTGTACGCATAATGAATGATGTAGCAAACCGTTTGGTTCGAATGCGTGGTAAGTCAACAAGTCAACCTTTGCAAGGACTCCTAGCTTCCTTGCAGCTGCTTTGGCCTTGGACTGAATGAACCGCCCGAAGTTCAGATTTGAGGATATCTCCATCTGCAAATATGGCAAATATGACGAAATCCATGGGGAAAGCCTATGTTCAGCTGAGGACTTTTAAAGGCTGTAACGGTGACGATAAACGACGAAACGAAAGAAAAAAAACAAACTATCAATTAAATTTAAAAAAAAACATGAAGTCTGTTTCCACTAACCTCCCAATCGGTATTTATTTTAAAGTTCCATTTTTTTTGGTTCTTGAATTAGCTTCTTCAGAATAAACGCAGTTTCAATTAGCACAATTACATAGCATAATTACATAAGAAATTCACAAAAAAAATAGATTTTTATCTGGTTCACTTTTATATTTATATAAAACACATTTACATAATATTGCACATATTTTACCAGATAGCTCACGAAAAAAGTTTTACTCCAGTGTGTATTTTCATATGGTATTTCAAACAACTCTTTGTAATACATCTATATTCACAGATATTACACGAAAAAGGTTTTTCACCGGTGTGTATTTTCATATGGGTTTTCAAACAACTCTTTGTAATACATCTATATTCACAGATATTACACGAAAAAGGTTTTTCACCGGTGTGTATTTTCATATGAGTTTTCAAATTACTTTTGTGAATACATTTATATTCACAGATATTACACGAAAAAAGTTTTTCACCGGTGTGTATTTTCATATGGCTTTTCAAATTACTTTTATGAATACATTTATATTCACAGATATTACACGAAAAAAGTTTTTCACCGGTGTGTATTTTCATATGGGTTTTCAAATTACTTTTATGAATACATTTATATTCACAGATATTACACGAAAAAGGTTTTTCACCGGTGTGTATTTTCATATGGGTTTGCAAATCACTTTTTCTAATAAATTTATGTTCACAGATATTACACGAAAAAGACTTTTCTCCAGTATGTATTTTCATATGGGTTTTCAAAAGACTCTTTGTAATACATTTATATTCACAGATATTACACGAAAAAGGTTTTTCACCGGTGTGTGTTTTCATATGTATTCGCAAACAACTTTTCCTATTACATCTATGTTCACAGATATTACACGAAAAAGGTTTTTCACCGGTGTGTATTATCATATGGGTTTTCAAACAACTCTTTGTAATACATTTATATTCACAGATATTACACGAAAAAGGTTTTTCACCGGTGTGTGTTTTCATATGATTTTAAATCCCTTTTCTAATACAGCTATATCACAGATATTACACGAGAAGGTTTTTTCACCGGTGTGTATTTTCATATGGTTTTAAAATCACTTTTCTCATAAATCTATGTTTACAGATATTACACAAAAAGTTTTCTCCAGTATGTATTTTCATATGTCTTTGCAAACGACTTTTTGTAATACACCTATATTCACAGATATTACACGAAAAAGGTTTTTCACCGGTGTGTATTTTCATATGGGTTTGCAAATAACTTTTTGTAATAAATCTATGTTCACAGATATTACACGAAAAAGGTTTTTCTCCAGTATGTATTTTCATATGTGTTCGCAAATTACTTTTTATAATACATCTATATTCACAGATATTACACGAAAAAGGTTTTTCTCCAGTATGTATTTTCATATGTGTTCGCAAATTACTTTTTATATTACATCTATATTCACAGATATTACACGAAAAAGGTTTTTCTCCAGTATGTATTTTCATATGTCTTTGCAAACGACTTTTTGTACACCTATATTCACAGATGCTACACGAAAAAGTTTTCACGGTATTTTCATGGGTTTTCAAAGACTCTTTGTAATACATTTATATTCACAGATATTACAAAAAAGAAGTTTCACCGGTGTGTGTTTTCATATGTATTTGCAAATTACTTTTCTTATAGAGCTATATTCACAGATATTACACGAAAAGGTTTCTCCGGTGTGTACTTTCATATGGTTTTGCAAATTACCTTTACCTAAATCTAAAATCACAGATATTACACGAAAAGGTTTTTCACCGGTGTGTCTTTTCATATGTCTTTGCAAATAACTTTTTTAATACAGCTATATTCACAGATATTACACGAAAAGGTTTCACCAGTGTGCATTTTCATATGCCTGTCCACATAATCTAATACATTTATATTCACAATTATTACAACAGTACATTTGTTTATGACGTGCGCTTTAAGATGTGCCAAAATGTAACATTTTGAGATGTTTTAAATTCGCAAATATCACAATTAAATATTTCTGTTTGTTGTGGTACCGGGTTTGTTCTACGTGTTCGAACTGCAGTGGTGTCTGAGTTCTTTTGCGTCTTATGACTATGAAATGTGTTTGGCGAGAATGTCTTTGGTTGAAAATTTTTACTACAACCATCATTCAAAATGTATATTTTGTTGATGCCTGGTTGTTTTCATTGCAGGATGCTTTCCTTTTCATTAATTATTGGTTTGATTTAATAGTAGGGCCTTCAAAATCAAGGTTTTCTTTGAGAACATCGTTTATGTTACAATCAGTAGAATTTGATTTAATCTTCTTCTCAGACGGTTCTGAAAACTCTTTGTCGGTGTGATGTACTGTTCTGAAATACACATGAATTAAACATTTTATTTACTGTAAGACATTGCATCTTTATTGTAAGACACCATAAACGGTTTACAATTGCCGGGTTTATGCCTTATGGCATTCTCTATCATAACAAGGAGAAATAAAGAAATTATAATATTTTACATAATTATACTAAATAATGTTAGTATTTTGCCAATTACTTCGAATAATGTCTCTCATATTCATTTTGGAGGAAAGAATGGTTTTCTGACCATGTTATAGTAACATTAATCTAATAATCACTGTTTCAAATTCCATACAGAACTAAGAAATCATCATCACATTTATCCCATTGGTTTCGTAAGAGGCGACTATGGGTTTTCAAAAAATCTGATGTCTTCCGACAGATGGCGGTATCCACCACGTCGTTTACTTCAGATGAAATATCCAGACCGGCGGCAGGCAACATTGCCAGAGGTGCTCACGTCTGGTTCTGCGATCGTCAATTCTATGCCAAGCGTGACGCTCAAGGCAAATCCTCCCTACAACGGGAGAGATCCTTCCATGTTCAGCAGTGGAACTTTACGGAAAGATTAACACTTTCGCTGTCCCATGCACTACCTATAAGTCATTGCTATTGTTTTACTATTGTGTCTGAAAATCGGACGGTGAAAGTGTAAAGAGTTTGCGTTAAAATTTCACAGTACGCTTCAGCGACAGGTTCATTCTCCACCGGCACCCATAAAATTGTTATACAGTGATTTAGTGTATATATATTAGGATGACATGCGAGCACACATTCAATTTCCATCTAATGGTAAATGGATGCTGTAGCCCATAGACCAACAAACAAAATGCAGATGCTTGTCACCACTGAGGCGTAAGATGGAATGTCTCATTACAAGTAAAAGTAAAAGACACAACATCGTTATGTTGCTATATCACGCTGGTATTTTTTGAGAGAGGTCTATTCCGGTCAAGCCGAGCCGTCCATGCGGTCATAATCACTGCAAGATGCCTCTACCACAAATTAGGTCAACTCTACAGAAATGAGCTCCGCATATAGTCGTCTCATACGATGCCTAATTAATACCTAATACAATCGGTTTAACATAGCATGCAATACGGATATTCTGCCATTTGTGGTAATAAGTTACTACATTTGCAGAAATAAAAAATAAATGTCACCATGTACTTGGAGGTGAATTATAAGTGTCAAGTCGACGTTAAGAAACTGGCGAATTCGCTACCATAGAAAACTAAATATTCGGTGAAGCGTGGCACTATTTTGATTGTCCTGTAAAACAGGCTTCATTATGCAATATTTTAAATATATCTCTGTTATTGTATTAACGGCAACTGAAACTTTACGTGCAGCGAGACTGGGTTCTCATAAAATAATTAAATATATTTTTTAAATAATGCTGAATCTGAATGACAAGGTGAGAAATTGTGTGATAAGAGAAAAATGTGGTTTGCAAGATAATACTGTGACCAGGATTAAGAAAGGATTTTCGTTGGTATGGTCATATAGAAAAATAGAATGAGGAAAGAGTGACAAAGCAAATTTATGCTGCAGAAGTGAACGGCAGAGTCGGCAAGGCACATCCTAGACGGAAGTATATCGACCGAATTGGCGATATATTGAAGATGGGCAAAATTAAGAGTTCCCTTAACTGACGACCAAGTATGTGTAGGTATATGGAAACGAAGGAGGCGAGGGAGGTGTGTCAGGATCGTGCCAAAGGAAGGCGCGTAGTCTCTGCCTACTCCTCTGGGTGACAGGCGTGTTTGTTATGAATAATGGTAAATAATTCTTTAGCAGCATAAAAGTTCATGATCGTCATCGTGTCAATTAAGGCAAATTTTTACCTACCGGACGAAAAAAAAATTTTTCGTCCGGTAAATAAAAGAACTATAGGAAATATCAGAAAATGTTCCGGCTCCCAGATGATGGCGAAATACCATCTTATTAACGCCAGAGTAGAATATCCAGACCAGCGTCATATGGTCATAAATGCAATATGTCTGGTACTGCGACCGTCAATTCTTTCTGCCAAGTGTGACGATTACGGTTAATCCTCCTTAAAATTGAAGGGGGCATTCGGGCATGTCAGGCATTGAAACAGAAACAGAAACTTTTTTATTAAATATAGGTTATAAATAATACTTATTGAAAGTCACTCTTTTGTCTAATTACCACTGGTTCGAAAAAACCTCTGTCCTGGGAAGAACCAGCAAGAAACCAAGCAGGACATTTTTTTAAATAACAGCTTACAATCATGTATATTACACAATTAACCACACAAAACAAATTAGAAACAGCCTGGCAGCGAACAGCTCATTCCCAGGGTTATTATCATCCATAAATTCCTTAACATTATAATAACCTTTTATACAAACTATGTTTAATAAAGTTTTTGAATTTTGAGCAGGTCGATTTTGTATATTTTCTGGGATTTTGTTGTAAAAGCGTATACATCGCCCCAAGAATGAATTACTGACTCGGTGGAGTCGAGTAACTGGTACTACTAGCTTGTGTTTGTTCCTAGTATTTACAGAATGAATATCACTTATTTATAACTACTTTTATTTTTGTGTACGTACATTACATTTTCATAAATGTATTGAGAGGCCAAAGTTAATATATTAATTTCCTTAAATTTTTGTCTGAGCGACTCTTTAGGTTTTAAATCATAGATTGCTCTTATAGCCCTTCTGTAAAACAAATATAATTTCAGTGTCAGTTGCGTGTCCCCATAGCAAAATACCATACGACATTATGCTATGGAAATAGCTAAAGTAAACAAGTCTAGCTGTTTCCACACTGGTAAGATTTCTAATCTTTTTTACAGCATATGCTGCAGAACTAAGTCTGCTTGCTAACTTTGATATATGGGGGCTCCATTGAAGCTTCGCGTCTAGTGTTATTCCAAGAAAAATGGTGGTATCGACAAGACTCAGTTCCTCCCCATTTAAAATTACATTAGTATTTAATTGTCTGACATTTGGAGTCATGAACTTCATACATTTCGTTTTAGTGCTATTTAAATGCAAGTTATTAACATTAAACCAATTTACTAATTTAGATATAGCATTATTTATTTCGTCATATTTTAATAATTGTCGTTTTAATTTGAAAATTAATGAAGTGTCATCAGCAAATAATACTATATTATGGTTATCCCCTACTATGTAAGGCAAGTCATTAATATATACAAGAAACAGTAAACAGTTTTACTGTGATGGCAGAACTTTCTGATCGATTGGTTAGAAGCAAGAATATCATAATAACTGGATTAATGGAAACAAACATATCTGACTATAAAGAAAGAAAAGAGGCTGACAAGAGAGAAGTGCTTGGTTTATTAAAGATCTCAAACGATTGTAGAACCAAAAAGTATTACACGCCTGGGAAAGTATGCGCCAGACAAACGCCTACTCAAAGTGTGTTTCTCAACACCAGAAGAAGCTATTTTGTATTACGTTCTAAAAGTAATGAAAACTGAGTCCCATTAAAATTTTCCCAGATCAAACGCCTCAACAACAATCTTTCTACAAAAACTTAAAGAAGAGTTGAAACATCGTAAGGACAATGGAGAGATGAACCTAACTATCAAATACAACAAAGGTATACCTAAAATAGTTAAAATTAAGCCAAAAAACTAACAAAATTCTATTATAATCAAATTCCAATCTCTACAAATATTTCATACCAACTAGCTTCTCAGTATGAGAATATCATAACGACAAAAGACTCTTTAAAATGCCTATATATCAATGCACGCAGTATAGTTAAAACCGGCAAATTTGACGAACTAATATGTATTTTAAAATGTTTTAAATTTACGATTCACTTAATTTTGATAACGGAAACCTGGATAAAGTGAAGAGGAAGCTAAACAATTTCAGATATGTGGTTATACCCATTACTATAACTTTAGACCTAGTAGCAGAGGTGGTGGAGTATCAATTTTCGCACACAATATTATGAAACATAATTTTATAGAAGAACAATGTCTTGATAACAATCATTATCTATGGATACATGTTGACAAGTATTCGCTGGATGTGGTGTTATCTATAGAAAACCGACAACAGCAATATTAATAAATTCATAGAAACATATTCAACAAAATTAGAATCGCAGAAGGGCAGTGGTATTTGGTGACTACAATGTAGACCTATTATCCCAAGAACGTACAACTTCGATGTATATGGAAATGTTGGAACAGTGTGGCTAAAATTATTAAATAAAATTGACGAATACTCTACGAGTAACTTCTTCTTCGAATACTATTATAGACCATGTCAGCACGAGTCTCAAAGAACAACAATTTCACCTTGCTATAATAGAATCAGCTATGTCTGATCATAAACAGATCTATTTTGAAATCAAGAAGTATAAGCAAGATTCGGTATCAAAATATGAATATAAATCAATAAACTACACCAAATTGTATAATACAATAACTGGAAACAGTAATAATTGTGAATATGTAAAACTGGAAGAAAAAATCTTATCTAGTATAAATAAAAGCAAAGACACTAAGATCAAATTCCTCAACCTACCAAGAAGAGATTGGATTAATAAAGATATCTTAAACGAAATAAACGCAAGAAACAAATTATGGCACAAATATAAAACTAATCCTGACAATGAAAGTACAAGAGATAACTTCGTGAAGAAAAGAAATGAAGTAAGCAATATAATACAAAAAACTAAAAGTGAATACTACTATAAGGCGTTTAAAGACTGTAAACACAAACCAGCTAAAATGTGGAAACTGATAAACGATCTATCAAACAACAAGATCAAAGAAACTACTGCTCCAAATAAACTGATCACGCAAGAGGATCTGTCGTTAGTGAGGATAAAGCTATCTGAATGTTTTAATTATTTTTCGCGAATATTGGTTCAATCCTGGCAAATCAAATACCTAAAGTTAATCAAACAGTATTAGACGCAATAATTATCGAGACTGGAAGTAATGTTATGTCTTATTGGCCACCCGTAACTCTACACGAAATTGACAACATTATAGATGATTTAAATCCTAACACTAGCACTGGATTAGACGGGGTAAGTACGAAATCTATTAAATGTATCAAGAACATAATTGCTGATGAGCTTGTAAACTGCATCAATAATTGCTTTGAACAAGGCGTATTTCCAGACAGTCTAAAAGTAGCAAAAGTAACTCCAATATATAAAACCGGAACTAGATCAGATCCCGGAAATTACAGACCAATCTCAATATTACCAGTACTATCCAAAATTTTCGAGAGCGTGTTATATAATCGTCTTGCAAACTATTTAAATTCTAAAAAATACTATTCGATAAACAATATGGCTTTAGACCGAAATCGAACACTCTTTCAGCTACAATAGATTTAGTCACAAAATTAAAGTTGGCATAGACAAAAACAAATAGCGCTCGGTATTTTATAGATCTTAAAAAGCATTTGATACAGTTAGCCATGAACTGTTACTGTGTAAATTAAAACATATGGGTATTTCGGATCTGCTTTGAATATTTTTGCTTCATATTTATCCAATAGATATCAAGTAGTAAAGATTGGCTCTAATCAAAGTGAACCAAAATTAATCACTTTTGGGTACCGCAAGGTTCCATATTAGGACCGCTGCTTTTCTGATTTACATCAATAGTATTAAGGATATAGGGTTAAAAGGTAATATTACATTATATGCAGACGATACAAGTCTGTTATACTATGGATATTCAATTGACGAATTGATTACCGATGCCCAATTAGATCTCAACACATTGAATCTGTGGTTTCAATCTAACCGTCTAACTATAAATATTACTAAAACACACTATGTAATTTTACATCAAAAATAAAAAATTGGTAACTATAAGCCTCTCACAATAAATAGTGAACCAATTTCTAAAGTAGATAATGAAAAATACCTTGGTCTCCGGTTGGATAATCATTTGACATTTAAGTCTCATATAAATAATATTAAATCTAAATTAGTTTCTCTCACTGGCGCACTGCGAAATATAGTAAAATGTTTCCCACGTAGTGTGCGTTACACTATTTATAATTCATTAGTCAAACCACATATTGAATACCTTATAGAAGTCTGGGGCAGCAGCAAAACCAATATAGAAACAATACAGGTAGCACAGAATAAACTGATTAAGGTACTTTTAATTACGACTTTTCACTCCAACAGCCCAAGTTTATAAGGACACTAAAATCATGAATATATCACTTACATATAAATATTATACTTGCATTTTAGTACGTAAAATACTAAATAAAAGCATTCACACAGAATTAAGTTTTACAAAAATAAACCTATAACAAAACTAAGACCAAGACTTTACAGAGAATTAAAACTACGTACAGCACGTACTAACTACGGTAAAAAATGTATTTTAAATGAAGGTGCCTTAATCTACAACAAACTACCAAAAGAGATAAGGGATGCCAAATCTATGACAACCTTTAAAAGATTACTAAAACAATATTTTCTAAACACATAATCAAGGTGGTTTACTTCTTCGTGAAATTGTGCTTAATTTGATTGGGTGGTTGTAATATTGCTAGGTAAATTAAAATGCTAAAATGTTAATAAATTAGCATAATATCAGCTTCGATCTAATAAAATTATGATTAATAAGCCTTACTTTTATAGCAATATAAATATGTGTCTATAGGTATGTATATATGTATGTATATATGTATGTATATACGTATATAAAATATGATTAAATATATATGTATGTATGTACTAATAACTAATAAAAAAGCAAATAAAACAAAATATTAAAAGGACTTCTTAACAAGTATACATATAAATACAGATATAGTTATTAAATTTCATTAGGTCATTTAATTATCCAACCAAGTAATAATTGCGCTCAATCAAGAATACATAATGTCACTTCCAGTCTCTATTGCTCAACGTAAATTCGATTAAATGAAACTAAAAGTCGGTATATGAATATTTTTACTCGGCGATCGAACCAAATAAGTAAGCGTAATGAATGTTTACCTTAATCTTTGGTAGCCTTCTTTTATTGTTGTACTATGTACTCATAACGTTTTAACATTATTTGTTTAGAGTTTAGACTATATAAAAATGGTGTATTTTTATTTTGTTATCAGTTTGTTTGTGTGTCGTGCCGTTTAATATAAAATTATGTTAGTGTTGTACATTTCTCATGTAAGTGAATTTTAATTCTTTTGAGAAATAAATATCTTAAACCACAACCACAAACAGAAAGGGGCCGAGAATTGAGCCTTGAGGCACGCCCATTTGTACTATCGACCCGGAAGAGCTCATACTATTAATGACAACTTTTTGAGTTCTGTTACTTAAATATGAAACAATTAATTTAAGAGCATTACTTCTTACACCGTAGTGCTGTAGTTTCCTGATTAATGTTTCATGGTGAACACAATCGAAGGCTTTGGATAGGTCACAGAATATACCCAAAGCATCCTGTGAATTCTCCCATGCATTGAAAATATATTTAATCAGCTCAACACCAGCATCAGTTGTCGAGCGACCCTTGTGAAACAATTGATTTTATAAGTAAATTATTAACATTAAAAAAATTAACATTTGATCAAGAATAATTTTTCAAAAATTTTACTTAGTGTTGGCAGTATAGAAATGGGTCTAAAATTGGCGGGGTCTAATGTACTACCAGATTTATATAAAGGTATTACTTCTATGCTTCATCAAATCAGGAACACACCATATTCGATACTAGTATTAAAAATAATAGCTAGTTGAGGCGCGATTATATCGATTATAGACGCAATAACTTTAACGAAATGCCCCACAGATCCGCAGTTTTCTTAACATCAATAGTTTTAAAATATTTTACAATATCTTTTGATGATATTTTATGAAATGTAAAATTCTTTGTACACGCATTTACATTTTGTTTAAGCAATGATTCGGCGACGGCAGGAGAAGAATTCAGTGACATAGTGGTTAAGATCGGAATATCCGTAAAATACTTCTCAAAAACCAATGCAACATCCTGATCTGATTCCGTTAATTTGTTGTTAAAACTCAACCGTTTTGAATTGCGAGTTGACCTTACCAGTTTCACTATTAATTATACTCACGTCATTTTAATTTTATTAGAAGCCGTCTTAATTTTGTTGTTCAAATGCAAAGACTTGGCTTTGGAGCACTCCTTTAAATATTTTTGAATATTTTTAACATATTCCTAAATTCGACGCTAGTTATATGACCTTTCATGGTAAAGTTCATATAACCTTTGTCTGCTCTTATGGACTCCTACTGTCGCCCATTCATTGAAAGCCTTCCGACTGTACTTTTATGTACTATTATGGGTATTGTACTTTTATGGGCTAATACAGTATAAATAAAACAAAGATATGTCGTCCCAAAATAGTCGTACATACTTTTCTTTGCGACACTTATTTTTTTATAGAATAAGGGTGATAAACGAGCACACAGTCCACCTGATGACAAATACAAGCTGTGGCCCTCAGACATCTTCATAATCCTCGTTTAAGAATCAAAAGCAGATGCGTTGTCACCCTGAGGACTAAGATGGAATGCCTCACAACCTGTAATTATACTCGCTCTCTATACTCTTAAGACAGGAACACTGCAGTGCACACTGCTGTATTGCAACAGAAATTAGTAAGAGGGGTGCTTGAACAGACTGCTAAAAAGAAGGAGAGAAAGTAACAATGTATAACATCATATGTATTGTATTTCGACATGGTAGAGTCACACTGCAGCTATATTATATTATGGTTGTAGCACGAGATCGGTCGACCAGAGAGAAGAACGCTCCCTCAGAATACCAGCGTGAAAAAGCAGTCTACTGCTGCTATAATTATTTCTTATGTTTACGCAAACGCTGCACATTTAAATGAAACTAAGTTTTACGGATTTTATCGCGTATATTAAAGTATTTTAAAACATTTTTTACCATCAGTCAAGTGTAAAATTCCTCTACAAGATTCAGGAGTGTAAAAGCTTCATTGTGAATGTGGCCTCTCCTAGATAGGACAAACTAAAAGATCAATTAAAACACGAATAAAAGAACACATAGCTGACGTTAAGAATCGGCGCTCCGGTAAGTATGCAGTCTGCAAACGCATAAGGGATCGCCCTTTCAATACTTAGCCAAAATTAACTATTTACATATTTTAATGCTGATGTGTTTCGTATGGTAGTGTAGAGAACCGGAGCTCCCTTTAAGCTGAAAACGGGGCATTCCATCTTAGTCCTCAGTAATGACAACACGTCTGCATTTTAATTCTTAATCGAGGATAGATGTAGATGTCTATGGGCCACAGCATCCACTCACCATCACGTGGACTGTGTATTCGTTTGTCGCCCTTATTTAAAAAAAAGGTGACATTTAGGTAGGTAACAATTAGTTAATATACCAATCGAACCATTGAGATAGTACATTATACTTCAATGAATCGGGTACGATCGTGGTGAAATTCCAAGTCTCAGCATGAGAACTTTTTTATGGAAGAGAAGGCCAATGGGTGTACGGCTCACGAATTGCAGGTGTGTTGCCGGCCTTTTAGAAGACCGATACTTTGTTATTTTAAGAAGAATAAAGACTCGATTTCAGACACAAGTATGTTCCGGCACTCGACAACGTGTTCCAGAGAAATACGAGGGGTGATCCAAAAGTAATGATAATGAAAATAAAACACGGTAATTAAAGTTAAAATAATAATTTATTTTCTACATGTCTCCTAACAAATCAATACATTTAGTCCATCTTTTTAAAACCTGGATTCACGAAAAAATTCTTTGTCTTGACCCTCCCAAAACGCTTCAACAGCAGCCATTACTTCGCTATCGTCTTCAATTTCTTGCCTCAGAGGCGTTCTAAGCCGAGAAGTAGAAATCACTAGGAGCTAGATCGACGAATAGGAGGTGTTCGAGCAGTTCGAATCCCGTTTCTTGAATGGCAGCATATAACTGCGGCTTTGTGAGCCGGTGCGTTGTCTTGGTGAAACAGCACTCCAGCTCGCAGTTTGCCATCTTTTCATAATGGCTCCCGTAATCTTCTTATTTGGTCTGCGTAGTAAGAGCCCGTAATAGTGGCTCCTTTCAAATATTCCACCATAATTATGCAGGCGTCCCAAAACAGATGCCATAACCTTTCCCGCCAACTTGAAACTTAATTTCTTTGGCGTCGGTGAGGAGAATCGCTTCTAAGTCATCGATTGTTGTTTCGTTTCAGGATCAAAATGGTGGATACAGCTCTCGTCCATAGTCACAAAACGGAACAAAAATTTTCTTGATCTGCTTGGAACTTTTCGGATTGACCCTCGAAATGTCAACTCGATTTTCTTTTGCTCGTCGGTTAACATTCTGGGTACGCAACGCGCAGAGACCCTTTCATATGCAACTCGTTCGCAGTTCTTTGAACGCTGCCATATGAGATCCCTGTGACCTCAGCTACATGCCTGATGGTCACTCTTCGATCTGTAACACACATCTTCGACTTTTTACGTTGTCTTCAGTGAGGGATGTGGATGGGCGTCCTTCGATGTTCATCTTCAGTGGATGTTCTGCCAGTTTAAACTCCTTGGCCCATGCAACTGTAGAATATGGAGGCAGAGTCCCCAATGTTTCCACTAAGTCACTGTGTATGTCTTTGAAGACATTTTCAAACAAATGTACTTGATGACATCTCTAATTTCGTTTTTCTCCATGTTGATGTTATCTCTTTGACAGTTCGTATTCAAATGAATGTATCTCCGAAATCGTGATCTATTTATAATTATAATATAGAAAAGTATAATAAATTACTTCAACAGAATATGAACATTTCTTCCTCTCTGTCACTGAGATATTCGTCGTCCGAGTCGCGAAATAGTTCGTCAAATTCCGCATTTTTCTGAAAATGGATGTAGTACAGTACACATTTGAACATTTTATGTCTTCATGAGGCTCAAAAAGTTAATAGAAAGTTTATAAATTTACATAACATATAAGAATAAATAATGAATAATAATAAGAATTATAAATACAACTTTACTACAACTTTTTACATTACTACACTCAAATAACTACTATGTAGAAAAAAACATCGAAATTTCATAAGAAAATATATAACATTATTATATCGATATCGTAATAATATACACTCATTAGGAGCCTCTAATAAAAAAATCAATCATAGGTATATATATAGTTTATTACATATCTTTGACCAACGCCATTTTGTTGATAACAATTTCGCCATAATATTCACGATATATCGAAATTATAACATAAAACGTAATTTTCTTTGATGGATTTGTAAAAATATGAAAATTTGTGTTTTACATGATTTATGGTGATAATTTATACCTTATATTTCATTTTCAGTTACTTTTATTGACTATTTTATTTCATATGAACGACAGTATTTGAAGTAGTTACCAATTTTATAAATTTAGTAAAAATTGTTTACGAGACATATAAATAACTTTTTTTAACTGTGAATTACTTACCCTTTGTATAAAAACTCACAACAAACTTTCCTTTAAAGGTACACTTATAACTTATAATTAATACAGTGGCTTCTTTTTCCTTTGGCGAAGTAGACGTACTGTAGTAAACGCGACGCATCATGGCGGAAACTAATTTGACGTAAATTCTTAATTTATAAAAGCGTAATTTAATGTGAGACTAATTAATAAAATTTAGAATTTGAGTTGTATAATTATAAATATCATTTAAAGAATTGTTTTGAGTCTACATTGACATTTGACTATCTCTGTGTACTCTAAAGACTTCAAGGATTAAACCGCCGCATAACTGCCATATCATCATGTGTGTCATGAGAGGCGACAGAGGGCAACTGAAACAGGAGATTGGTAAAGCAGCATCTTTCTGACGACCACTCAATAGAAAATTACGGTTGCTTGCCAATCGTGGGAACTATGGCAAATATCCCGCTTATGAGACTATCTTTTTTTTAATATTATTCTAAGCCAACGCTTAACTACACTCCCGCCTGATGGTGAGTGGTGATGTAGCCTAGGATAGTGAAGCGCACTGACTTAACAAAAGCCTATTCACTCTTGTCTTGAAGACACCCATATTGTAATGGGATGGAAACACAGATGCTGGCAAATTATTCCACTCCTTTGTTGTACGCATAATGAATGATGTAGCAAATCGTTTGGTTCGAATTCGTGGTAAGTCAACAAGTCAACCTTTGCAAGGACTCCTAGCTTCCTTGCAGCTGCTTTGGCCTTGTACTGAATGAACCGCCCGAAGTTCAGATTTGAGGATATCTCCATCTGCAAATATGGCAAATATGACGAAATCCATGGGGAAAGCCTATGTTCAGCTGAGGACTTTTAAAGGCTGTAACGGTGACGATAAACGACGAAACGAAAGAAGAAAAACAAACTATCAATTAAATTTAAAAAAAAACATGAAGTCTGTTTCCACTAACCTCCCAATCGGTATTTATTTTAAAGTTCCATTTTTTTTGGTTCTTGAATTAGCTTCTTCAGAATAAACGCAGTTTCAATTAGCACAATTACATAGCATAATTACATAAGAAATTCACAAAAATAGATTTTATCTGGTTCACTTTTATATTTATATAAAACACATTTACATAATATTGCACATATTTTACCAGATAGCTCACGAAAAAAGTTTTACTCCAGTGTGTATTTTCATATGGTATTTCAAACAACTCTTTGTAATACATCTATATTCACAGATATTACACGAAAAAGGTTTTTCACCGGTGTGTATTTTCATATGGGTTTTCAAACAACTCTTTGTAATACATCTATATTCACAGATATTACACGAAAAAGGTTTTTCACCGGTGTGTATTTTCATATGAGTTTTCAAATTACTTTTGTGAATACATTTATATTCACAGATATTACACGAAAAAAGTTTTTCACCGGTGTGTATTTTCATATGGCTTTTCAAATTACTTTTATGAATACATTTATATTCACAGATATTACACGAAAAAAGTTTTTCACCGGTGTGTATTTTCATATGGGTTTTCAAATTACTTTTATGAATACATTTATATTCACAGATATTACACGAAAAAGGTTTTTCACCGGTGTGTATTTTCATATGGGTTTGCAAATCACTTTTTCTAATAAATTTATGTTCACAGATATTACACGAAAAAGACTTTTCTCCAGTATGTATTTTCATATGGGTTTTCAAAAGACTCTTTGTAATACATTTATATTCACAGATATTACACGAAAAAGGTTTTTCACCGGTGTGTGTTTTCATATGTATTCGCAAACAACTTTTCCTATTACATCTATGTTCACAGATATTACACGAAAAAGGTTTTTCACCGGTGTGTATTATCATATGGGTTTTCAAACAACTCTTTGTAATACATTTATATTCACAGATATTACACGAAAAAGGTTTTTCACCGGTGTGTGTTTTCATATGTATTTGCAAATCCCTTTTCTAATACAGCTATATCACAGATATTACACGAGAAGGTTTTTCACCGGTGTGTATTTTCATATGGTTTTAAAATCACTTTTCTCATAAATCTATGTTTACAGATATTACACAAAAGTTTTTCTCAGTATGTATTTTCATATGTCTTTGCAAACGACTTTTATATACACCTATATTCACAGATATTACGAAAAGGTTTTCACCGGTGTGTATTTTCATATGGGTTGCAAATAACTTTTGTAATAAATCTGTTCACAGATATTACACGAAAAGGTTTTTCAGTATGTATTTTCATATGTGTTCGCAAATTACTTTTTATAATACATCTATATTCACAGATATTACACGAAAAGGTTTTCTCAGTATGTATTTTCATATGTGTTCGCAAATTACTTTTATTACATCTATATTCACAGATATTACACGAAAAGGTTTTCAGTATGTATTTTCATATGTCTTTGCAAACGACTTTTTGTACACCTATATTCACAGATGCTACACGAAAAAGTTTTCACGGTATTTTCATGGGTTTTCAAAAGACTCTTTGTAATACATTTATATTCACAGATATTACAAAAAAGAAGTTTCACCGGTGTGTGTTTTCATATGTATTTGCAAATTACTTTTCTTATAGAGCTATATTCACAGATATTACACGAAAAGGTTTCTCCGGTGTGTACTTTCATATGGTTTTGCAAATTACCTTTACCTAAATCTAAAATCACAGATATTACACGAAAAGGTTTTTCACCGGTGTGTCTTTTCATATGTCTTTGCAAATAACTTTTTTAATACAGCTATATTCACAGATATTACACGAAAAGGTTTCACCAGTGTGCATTTTCATATGCCTGTCCACATAATCTAATACATTTATATTCACAATTATTACAACAGTACATTTGTTTATGACGTGCGCTTTAAGATGTGCCAAAATGTAACATTTTGAGATGTTTTAAATTCGCAAATATCACAATTAAATATTTCTGTTTGTTGTGGTACCGGGTTTGTTCTACGTGTTCGAACTGCAGTGGTGTCTGAGTTCTTTTGCGTCTTATGACTATGAAATGTGTTTGGCGAGAATGTCTTTGGTTGAAAATTTTTACTACAACCATCATTCAAAATGTATATTTTGTTGATGCCTGGTTGTTTTCATTGCAGGATGCTTTCCTTTTCATTAATTATTGGTTTGATTTAATAGTAGGGCCTTCAAAATCAAGGTTTTCTTTGAGAACATCGTTTATGTTACAATCAGTAGAATTTGATTTAATCTTCTTCTCAGACGGTTCTGAAAACTCTTTGTCGGTGTGATGTACTGTTCTGAAATACACATGAATTAAACATTTTATTTACTGTAAGACATTGCATCTTTATTGTAAGACACCATAAACGGTTTACAATTGCCGGGTTTATGCCTTATGGCATTCTCTATCATAACAAGGAGAAATAAAGAAATTATAATATTTTACATAATTATACTAAATAATGTTAGTATTTTGCCAATTACTTCGAATAATGTCTCTCATATTCATTTTGGAGGAAAGAATGGTTTTCTGACCATGTTATAGTAACATTAATCTAATAATCACTGTTTCAATTCCATACAGAACTAAGAAATCATCATCACATTTATCCCATTGGTTTCGTAAGAGGCGACTATGGGTTTTCAAAAAATCTGATGTCTTCCGACAGATGGCGGTATCCACCACGTCGTTTACTTCAGATGAAATATCCAGACCGGCGGCAGGCAACATTGCCAGAGGTGCTCACGTCTGGTTCTGCGATCGTCAATTCTATGCCAAGCGTGACGCTCAAGGTAAATCCTCCCTACAACGGAGAGATCCTTCCATGTTCAGCAGTGGAACTTTACGGAAAGATTAACACTTTCGCTGTCCCATGCACTACCTATAAGTCATTGCTATTGTTTTACTATTGTGTCTGAAAATCGGACGGTGAAAGTGTAAAGAGTTTGCGTTAAAATTTCACAGTACGCTTCAGCGACAGGTTCATTCTCCACCGGCACCCATAAAATTGTTATACAGTGATTTAGTGTATATATATTAGGATGACATGCGAGCACACATTCCAATTTCCATCTAATGGTAAATGGATGCTGTAGCCCGCAGACCAACAAACAAAATGCAGATGCTTGTCACCACTGAGGCGTAAGATGGAATGTCTCATTACAAGTAAAAAGTAAAAAGACACAACATCGTTATGTTGCTATATCACGCTGGTATTTTTTGAGAGAGAGGTCTATTCCCGGTCAAGCCGAGCCGTCCATGCGGTCATAATCACTGCAAGATGCCTCTACCACAAATTAGGTCAACTCTACAGAAATGACCTCCGCATATAGTCGTCTCATACGATGCCTAATTAATACCTAATACAATCGGTTTAACATAGCATGCAATACGGATATTCTGCCATTTGTGGTAATAAGTTACTACCATTTGCAGAAATAAAAAATAAATGTCACCATGTACTTGGAGGTGAATTATAAGTGTCAAGTCGACGTTAAGAAACTGGCGAATTCGCTACCATAGAAAACTAAATATTCGGTGAAGCGTGGCACTATTTTGATTGTCCTGTAAAACAGGCTTCATTATGCAATATTTTAAATATATCTCTGTTATTGTATTAACGGCAACTGAAACTTTAGGTGCAGCGAGACTGGGTTCTCATAAAATAATTAAATATATTTTTTAAATAATGCTGAATCTGAATGACAAGGTGAGAAATTGTGTGATAAGAGAAAAATGTGGTTTGCAAGATAATACTGTGACCAGGATTAAGAAAGGATTTTCGTTGGTATGGTCATATAGAAAAATAGAATGAGGAAAGAGTGACAAAGCAAATTTATGCTGCAGAAGTGAACGGCAGAGTCGGCAAGGAACTCTCTAGACGGAAGTATATCGACCGAATTGGCGATATATTGAAGATGGGCAAAATTAAGAGTTCCCTTAACTGACGACCAAGTATGTGTAGGTATATGGAAACGAAGGAGGCGAGGGAGGTGTGTCAGGATCGTGCCAAAGGAAGGCGCGTAGTCTCTGCCTACTCCTCTGGGTGACAGGCGTGTTTGTTATGAATAATGGTAAATAATTCTTTAGCAGCATAAAAGTTCATGATCGTCATCGTGTCAATTAAGGCAAATTTTACCTACCGGACGAAAAAAAAATTTTTCGTCCGGTGAGTAAAAGGACTATAGGAAATATCAGAAAATGTTCCGGCTCCCAGATGATGGCGAAATACCATCTTATTAACGCCAGAGTAGAATATCCAGACCAGCGTCATATGGTCATAAATGCAATATGTCTGGTACTGCGACCGTCAATTCTTTCTGCCAAGTGTGACGATTACGGTTAATCCTCCTTAAAATTGAAGGGGGGGGGGGGGCATTCGGGCATGTCAGGCATTGAAACAGAAACAGAAACTTTTTTATTCAATATAGGTTATAAATAATACTTATTGAAAGTCACTCTTTTGTCTAATTACCACTGGTTCGAAAAAAAAACCTCTGTCCTGGGAAGAACCAGCAAGAAACCCAGCGGGACATTTTTTTTAAATAACAGCTTACAATCATGTATATTACACAATTAACCACACAAAACAAATTAGAAACAGCCTGGCAGCGAACAGCTCATTCCCAGGGTTATTATCATCCATAAATTCCTTAACATTATAATAACCTTTTATACAAACTATGTTTAATAAAGTTTTTGAATTTTGAGCAGGTTGAATTTTGTATATTTTCTGGGATTTTGTTGTAAAAGCGTATACATCACCCCAAGAATGAATTACTGACTCGGTGGAGTCGAGTAACTGGTACTACTAGCTTGTGTTTGTTCCTAGTATTTACAGAATGAATATCACTACTTTTATTTTTGTGAACGTACATTAGATTTTCATAAATGTATTGAGAGGCCAAAGTTAATATATTCATTTCCTTAAATTTTTGTCTGAGCGACTCTTTAGGTTTTAAATCATAGATTGCTCTTATGGCCCTCTTCTGTAAAACAAATATAATTTCAGTGTCAGTTGCGTGTCCCCATAGCAAAATACCATACGACATTATGCTATGAAAATAGCTAAAGTAAACAAGTCTAGCTGTTTCCACACTGGTAAGATTTCTAATCTTTTTACAGCATATGCTGCAGAACTAAGTCTGCTTGCTAACTTTGATATATGGGGGCTCCATTGAAGCTTCGCGTCTAGTGTTATTCCAAGAAAAATGGTGGTATCGACAAGACTCAGTTCCTCCCCATTTAAAATTACATTAGTATTTAATTGTCTGACATTTGGAGTCATGAACTTCATACATTTCGTTTTAGTGCTATTTAAATGCAAGTTATTAACATTAAACCAATTTACTAATTTAGATATAGCATTATTTATTTCGTCATATTTTAATAATTGTCGTTTTAATTTGAAAATTAATGAAGTGTCATCAGCAAATAATACTATATTATGGTTATCCCCTACTATGTAAGGCAAGTCATTAATATATACAAGAAACAGTAAACAGTTTTACTGTGATGGCAGAACTTTCTGATCGATTGGTTAGAAGCAAGAATATCATAATAACTGGATTAATGGAAACAAACATATCTGACTATAAAGAAAGAAAAGAGGCTGACAAGAGAGAAGTGCTTGGTTTATTAAAGATCTCAAACGATTGTAGAACCAAAAAGTATTACACGCCTGGGAAAGTATGCGCCAGACAAACGCCTACTCAAAGTGTGTTTCTCAACACCAGAAGAAGCTATTTTGTATTACGTTCTAAAAGTAATGAAAAACTGAGTCCCATTAAAATTTTCCCAGATCAAACGCCTCAACAACAATCTTTCTACAAAAACTTAAAGAAGAGTTGAAACATCGTAAGGACAATGGAGAGATGAACCTAACTATCAAATACAACAAAGGTATACCTAAAATAGTTAAAATTAAGCCAAAAAACTAACAAAATTCTATTATAATCAAATTCCAATCTCTACAAATATTTCATACCAACTAGCTTCTCAGTATGAGAATATCATAACGACAAAAGACTCTTTAAAATGCCTATATATCAATGCACGCAGTATAGTTAAAACCGGCAAATTTGACGAACTAATATGTATTTTAAAATGTTTTAAATTTACGATTCACTTAATTTTGATAACGGAAACCTGGATAAAGTGAAGAGGAAGCTAAACAATTTCAGATATGTGGTTATACCCATTACTATAACTTTAGACCTAGTAGCAGAGGTGGTGGAGTATCAATTTTCGCACACAATATTATGAAACATAATTTTATAGAAGAACAATGTCTTGATAACAATCATTATCTATGGATACATGTTGACAAGTATTCGCTGGATGTGGTGTTATCTATAGAAAACCGACAACAGCAATATTAATAAATTCATAGAAACATATTCAACAAAATTAGAATCGCAGAAGGGCAGTGGTATTTGGTGACTACAATGTAGACCTATTATCCCAAGAACGTACAACTTCGATGTATATGGAAATGTTGGAACAGTGTGGCTAAAATTATTAAATAAAATTGACGAATACTCTACGAGTAACTTCTTCTTCGAATACTATTATAGACCATGTCAGCACGAGTCTCAAAGAACAACAATTTCACCTTGCTATAATAGAATCAGCTATGTCTGATCATAAACAGATCTATTTTGAAATCAAGAAGTATAAGCAAGATTCGGTATCAAAATATGAATATAAATCAATAAACTACACCAAATTGTATAATACAATAACTGGAAACAGTAATAATTGTGAATATGTAAAACTGGAAGAAAAAATCTTATCTAGTATAAATAAAAGCAAAGACACTAAGATCAAATTCCTCAACCTACCAAGAAGAGATTGGATTAATAAAGATATCTTAAACGAAATAAACGCAAGAAACAAATTATGGCACAAATATAAAACTAATCCTGACAATGAAAGTACAAGAGATAACTTCGTGAAGAAAAATGAAGTAAGCAATATAATACAAAAAACTAAAAGTGAATACTACTATAAGGCGTTTAAAGACTGTAAACACAAACCAGCTAAAATGTGGAAACTGATAAACGATCTATCAAACAACAAGATCAAAGAAACTACTGCTCCAAATAAACTGATCACGCAAGAGGATCTGTCGTTAGTGAGGATAAAGCTATCTGAATGTTTTAATTATTTTTCGCGAATATTGGTTCAATCCTGGCAAATCAAATACCTAAAGTTAATCAAACAGTATTAGACGCAATAATTATCGAGACTGGAAGTAATGTATATGTGTACCCGTAACTCTACACGAAATTGACAACATTATAGATGATTTAAATCCTAACACTAGCACTGGATTAGACGGGGTAAGTACGAAATCTATTAAATGTATCAAGAACATAATTGCTGATGAGCTTGTAAACTGCATCAATAATTGCTTTGAACAAGGCGTATTTCCAGACAGTCTAAAAGTAGCAAAAGTAACTCCAATATATAAAACCGGAACTAGATCAGATCCCGGAAATTACAGACCAATCTCAATATTACCAGTACTATCCAAAATTTTCGAGAGCGTGTTATATAATCGTCTTGCAAACTATTTAAATTCTAAAAAATACTATTCGATAAACAATATGGCTTTAGACCGAAATCGAACACTCTTTCAGCTACAATAGATTTAGTCACAAAATTAAAGTTGGCATAGACAAAAAACAAATAGCGCTCGGTATTTTATAGATCTTAAAAAGCATTTGATACAGTTAGCCATGAACTGTTACTGTGTAAATTAAAACATATGGGTATTTCGGATCTGCTTTGAATATTTTTGCTTCATATTTATCCAATAGATATCAAGTAGTAAAGATTGGCTCTAATCAAAGTGAACCAAAATTAATCACTTTTGGGTACCGCAAGGTTCCATATTAGGACCGCTGCTTTTCTGATTTACATCAATAGTATTAAGGATATAGGGTTAAAAGGTAATATTACATTATATGCAGACGATACAAGTCTGTTATACTATGGATATTCAATTGACGAATTGATTACCGATGCCCAATTAGATCTCAACACATTGAATCTGTGGTTTCAATCTAACCGTCTAACTATAAATATTACTAAAACACACTATGTAATTTTACATCAAAAATAAAAAATTGGTAACTATAAGCCTCTCACAATAAATAGTGAACCAATTTCTAAAGTAGATAATGAAAATACCTTGGTCTCCGGTTGGATAATCATTTGACATTTAAGTCTCATATAAATAATATTAAATCTAAATTAGTTTCTCTCACTGGCGCACTGCGAAATATAGTAAAATGTTTCCCACGTAGTGTGCGTTACACTATTTATAATTCATTAGTCAAACCACATATTGAATACCTTATAGAAGTCTGGGGCAGCAGCAAAAACCAATATAGAAACAATACAGGTAGCACAGAATAAACTGATTAAGGTACTTTTAATTACGACTTTTCACTCCAACAGCCCAAGTTTATAAGGACACTAAAATCATGAATATATCACTTACATATAAATATTATACTTGCATTTTAGTACGTAAAATACTAAATAAAAGCATTCACACAGAATTAAGTTTTACAAAAATAAACCTATAACAAAACTAAGACCAAGACTTTACAGAGAATTAAAACTACGTACAGCACGTACTAACTACGGTAAAAAATGTATTTTAAATGAAGGTGCCTTAATCTACAACAAACTACCAAAAGAGATAAGGGATGCCAAATCTATGACAACCTTTAAAAGATTACTAAAACAATATTTTCTAAACACATAATCAAGGTGGTTTACTTCTTCGTGAAATTGTGCTTAATTTGATTGGGTGGTTGTAATATTGCTAGGTAAATTAAAATGCTAAAATGTTAATAAATTAGCATAATATCAGCTTCGATCTAATAAAATTATGATTAATAAGCCTTACTTTTATAGCAATATAAATATGTGTCTATAGGTATGTATATATGTATGTATATATGTATGTATATACGTATATAAAATATGATTAAATATATATGTATGTATGTACTAATAACTAATAAAAAAGCAAATAAAACAAAATATTAAAAAAGGACTTCTTAACAAGTATACATATAAATACAGATATAGTTATTAAATTTCATTAGGTCATTTAATTATCCAACCAAGTAATAATTGCGCTCAATCAAGAATACATAATGTCACTTCCAGTCTCTATTGCTCAACGTAAATTCGATTAAATGAAACTAAAAGTCGGTATATGAATATTTTTACTCGGCGATCGAACCAAATAAGTAAGCGTAATGAATGTTTACCTTAATCTTTGGTAGCCTTCTTTTATTGTTGTACTATGTACTCATAACGTTTTAACATTATTTGTTTAGAGTTTAGACTATATAAAAATGGTGTATTTTTATTTTGTTATCAGTTTGTTTGTGTGTCGTGCCGTTTAATATAAAATTATGTTAGTGTTGTACATTTCTCATGTAAGTGAATTTTAATTCTTTTGAGAAATATCTTAAACCACAACCACAAACAGAAAGGGCCGAGAATTGAGCCTTGAGGCACGCCCATTTGTACTATCGACCCGGAAGAGCTCATACTGACAACTTTTGAGTTCTGTTACTTAAATATGAAACAATTAATTTAAGAGCATTACTTCTTACACCGTAGTGCTGTAGTTTCCTGATTAATGTTTCATGGTGAACACAATCGAAGGCTTTGGATAGGTCACAGAATATACCCAAAGCATCCTGTGAATTCTCCCATGCATTGAAAATATATTTAATCAGCTCAACACCAGCATCAGTTGTCGAGCGACCCTTGTGAAACAATTGATTTTATAAGTAAATTATTAACATTAAAAAAATTAACATTTGATCAAGAATAATTTTTCAAAAATTTTACTTAGTGTTGGCAGTATAGAAATGGGTCTAAAATTGGCGGGGTCTAATGTACTACCAGATTTATATAAAGGTATTACTTCTATGCTTCATCAAATCAGGAACACACCATATTCGATACTAGTATTAAAAATAATAGCTAGTTGAGGCGCGATTATATCGATTATAGACGCAATAACTTTAACGAAATGCCCCACAGATCCGCAGTTTTCTTAACATCAATAGTTTTAAAATATTTTACAATATCTTTTGATGATATTTTATGAAATGTAAAATTCTTTGTACACGCATTTACATTTTGTTTAAGCAATGATTCGGCGACGGCAGGAGAAGAATTCAGTGACATAGTGGTTAAGATCGGAATATCCGTAAAATACTTCTCAAAAACCAATGCATCCTGATCTGATTCCGTTAATTTGTTGTTAAAACTCAACCGTTTTGAATTGCGAGTTGACCTTACCAGTTTCACTATTAATTATACTCACGTCATTTTAATTTTATTAGAAGCCGTCTTAATTTTGTTGTTCAAATGCAAAGACTTGGCTTTGGAGCACTCCTTTAAATATTTTTGAATATTTTTAACATATTCCTAAATTCGACGCTAGTTATATGACCTTTCATGGTAAAGTTCATATAACCTTTGTCTGCTCTTATGGACTCCTACTGTCGCCCATTCATTGAAAGCCTTCCGACTGTACTTTTATGTACTATTATGGGTATTGTACTTTTATGGGCTAATACAGTATAAATAAAACAAAGATATGTCGTCCCAAAATAGTCGTACATACTTTTTCTTTGCGACACTTATTTTTTTATAGAATAAGGGTGATAAACGAGCACACAGTCCACCTGATGACAAATACAAGCTGTGGCCCTCAGACATCTTCATAATCCTCGTTTAAGAATCAAAAAGCAGATGCGTTGTCACCCCTGAGGACTAAGATGGAATGCCTCACAACCTGTAATTATACTCGCTCTCTATACTCTTAAGACAGGAACACTGCAGTGCACACTGCTGTATTGCAACAGAAATTAGTAAGAGGGGTGCTTGAACAGACTGCTAAAAAGAAGGAGAGAAAGTAACAATGTATAACATCATATGTATTGTATTTCGACATGGTAGAGTCACACTGCAGCTATATTATATTATGGTTGTAGCACGAGATCGGTCGACCAGAGAGAAGAACGCTCTCTCAGAACACCAGCGTGAAAAAGCAGTCTACTGCTGCTATAATTATTTCTTATGTTTACGCAAACGCTGCACATTTAAATGAAACTAAGTTTTACGGATTTTATCGCGTATATTAAAGTATTTTAAAACATTTTTTACCATCAGTCAAGTGTAAAATTCCTCTACAAGATTCAGGAGTGTAAAAGCTTCATTGTGAATGTGGCCTCTCTTAGATAGGACAAACTAAAAGATCAATTAAAACACGAATAAAACACATAGCTAACGTTAAGAATCGGCGCTCCGTAAGTATGCAGTCTGCAAACATAAGGGATCGCCCTTTCAATACTTTAGTAGCCAAAAATTAACTTTATTTACATATTTAACGCTGATGTGTTTCGTATGGTAGTGTAGAGAACCGGAGCTCCCTTTAAGCTGAAAACGGGGCATTCCATCTTAGTCCTCAGTAATGACAACACGTCTGCATTTTAATTCTTAATCGAGGATAGATGTAGATGTCTATGGGCCACAGCATCCACTCACCATCACGTGGACTGTGTATTCGTTTGTCGCCCTTATTTAAAAAAAAGGTGACATTTAGGTAGGTAACAATTAGATAGTACATTATACTTCAATGAATCGGGTACGATCGTGGTGAAGTTCCAAGTCTGAGCATGAGAACTTTTTTATGGAAGAGAAGGCCAATGGGTGTACGGCTCACGAATTGCAGGTGTGTTGCCGGCCTTTTAGAAGACCGATACTTTGTTATTTTAAGAAGAATAAAGACTCGATTTCAGACACAAGTATGTTCCGGCACTCGACAACGTGTTCCAGAGAAATACGAGGGGTGATCCAAAAGTAATGATAATGAAAATAAAACACGGTAATTAAAGTTAAAATAATATTATTTTCTACATGTCTCCTAACAAATCAATACATTTAGTCCATCTTTTTAAAACCTGGATTCACGAAAAAATTCTTTGTCTTGACCCTCCCAAAACGCTTCAACAGCAGCCATTACTTCGCTATCGTCTTCAATTTCTTGCCTCAGAGGCGTTCTAAGCCGAGAAGTAGAAATCACTAGGAGCTAGATCGACGAATAGGAGGTGTTCGAGCAGTTCGAATCCCGTTTCTTGAATGGCAGCATATAACTGCGGCTTTGTGAGCCGGTGCGTTGTCTTGGTGAAACAGCACTCCAGCTCGCAGTTTGCCATCTTTTCATAATGGCTCCCGTAATCTTCTTATTTGGTCTGCGTAGTAAGAGCCCGTAATAGTGGCTCCTTTCAAATATTCCACCATAATTATGCAGGCGTCCCAAAACAGATGCCATAACCTTTCCCGCCAACTTGAAACTTAATTTCTTTGGCGTCGGTGAGGAGAATCGCTTCTAAGTCATCGATTGTTGTTTCGTTTCAGGATCAAAATGGTGGATACAGCTCTCGTCCATAGTCACAAAACGGAACAAAATTTTCTTGATCTGCTTGGAACTTTTCGGATTGACCCTCGAAATGTCAACTCGATTTTCTTTGCTCGTCGGTTAACATTCTGGGTACGCAACGCGCAGAGACCCTTTCATATGCAACTCGTTCGCAGTTCTTTGAACGCTGCCATATGAGATCCCTGTGACCTCAGCTACATGCCTGATGGTCACTCTTCGATCTGTAACACACATCTTCGACTTTTTACGTTGTCTTCAGTGAGGGATGTGGATGGGCGTCCTTCGATGTTCATCTTCAGTGGATGTTCTGCCAGTTTAAACTCCTTGGCCCATGCAACTGTAGAATATGGAGGCAGAGTCCCCCAATGTTTCCACTAAGTCACTGTGTATGTCTTTTGAAGACATTTTTTTCAAACAAATGTACTTGATGACATCTCTAATTTCGTTTTTCTCCATGTTGATGTTATCTCTTTGACAGTTCGTATTCAAATGAATGTATCTCCGAAATCGTGATCTATTTATGATTTTTTAGGCTGGTAGTGAGTATATAAGCAAGCAAAAATATTTTTTTTGGATTTTTATGCGGACCTGAAGTAACCGATTATCATTACTTTTGGATCACCCCTCGTATTAGCATGGCCGGTGTATAAAGCATCGCCAGTGATGTCGTCTGTATAACAATGAACGTTACTAGTATGCAACATATTATCATTGACATGCAGAAGGAACAGGGCAGGCAATAGCACGCAGCCTTGTGGAACACAGCATTCACAGGCTTAGGCCGGGCATGCACCGTCGACTACATTCATGCTCCGATTGTAAAACTGGTGACCTTTACATAATTTCGGAAGGCTCATAAGAAGGAAGCGTCGAAAGAAGCACTTTGTGCCAAACTCGATCGAAGGCCTTCGCTATGTCTAAACTAACCGCCCGGACCTCTTCCTTGGTCTCGACTGCCTCCGCTCTATCTATTGGTGACTCAGGTAGACAAGAAGATCACCAGCTGAGCGACCTCGACGAAACCGTATTGACGGTCACTAATCAGCTTATACTCTTCAAAGTACCGCGTGAGCTGGCAGTTAATAATGGATTCTATTTTGGAGAACAAGGAGTGATGAGCAGGCCTGTATTTGGATAGGTCCGAGCAGTCACATCTTTTAGGGATCGGGTGCACTAAGGCTGTCTTCTTTGAGCTTGTAACGACGCCTAAGAAGTAAGAGAATATGACATAAACATAAAAATAACATGAACATAGCACAACTACTGCATTATAACTTTGTAATGTTATTATAACTGTAAAAAATAAACTATAGCTTTACGTTTTCATTTGCAGGGTAGGCAGAGAGGATCGATCGCCAAGAGACCGGTTCCGACATACCACTCGCTTATTTTTTTAGTTAAGAGTTATTGTTGGCCTAAAGTTTCATTCGTGGTACTCTTGGTTTACGCGGGCAACCCTCAGAATAGTTTAGGGCTATAGTGGTTTACGGAAAGGTTTGTTTCGGTCAGTTTTTCCGATGAAACCCTTAACTAAACAGGATATCCAAAAGTATTTAGACCAAATTGATGATGAAGCGATGTCAGGTGATGACAATGAAGAAATTTTATATAAATAGTGAAGATATACTTCGTGATCTGAAAGTCCTATAGAAAAGAAAAATGATGAGGTTTTTGATGATCCTCTCCTGGTAGAAGATCCAGCTACAACCGCAAATGATCAAGTGCCCCAGATTTTTTCCCTTAACAAGCCAAGCTAGGGGCCGAGCAACAATAAAAGGACTTGCATGAAAGGTAAAAAAACCGCTATTCCACATTTATTCCTCTATTGGAAAACAGTGGAGAGAAACATAATGGGTCGGGGAAAAAGTTTTTTTGCATAAAATCGAAGAAAAATTTCCTTGGTTGTAATGTTTGTATCTGGCTCGTTTTAATATCAATACATATGGAACATTAAGAAAAAGAAAACTAAGTTCAAGTGTTTTACTGTCCGCCGTCGATACATTCTGAAGTTTTATTACAAAAAGGGATAAATGAGACTCAAACCGCGAAAACAATTTGTGATGTTTATGGATCTAATGAAGTGTCAGTAAGACTAGCAGAAAGTTGGTTCAAACGTTTTCAGTCCGGGAATTTTGATGTTAAAGATGCAACTCGCTGTGGTCGCCCTCATACGGATAAATTCGATGCCATTTTTGACAAAGTGGAGCAAGATCGGCATATTAGTAGTAACGACAAAGCCGAAGAACTGAGGATTTACCACAAAGCAGTTTTGACCTATTTGAATTTGTGTCGGTGTGTGTGTGGGGGTGGGTGTATGTGTGTGTGTGTGTGTGTTTGTAAGCGGGTGTGTGCGTGTGTGCGTGGGTGCGGGTGTGTGTGTGTGTGTGTGTGTGTGTGTGTGTGGAGCGGGTGTGTGTGTGTGTGTGGGTGTGTGTGCGTGTGTGTGTGTGGGCGTGTGTGTGTGTGTGTGTAAGTGTGTGTGTGGGTGTGTGTGTGTGTGTGGGCGTGTGGGCGTGTGGGCGTGTGGGCGTGTGGGCGTGTGGGCGTGTGGGCGTGTGTGTGAGCGTGTGTGTGGGTGTGTGCGAGCGTGCGTGCGTGCGTGCTTGTGTGTGTGTGTTTTATTTTTTAAATGTAGGTAGTAAAGTGTTTGCAGTGCAGTGTAGGTAGTGTAGGGAAGGATGTGAAGATTGTGTGGCATGTTTGTGATTTTTATATTATTATTATTTATTACTACTTATTTCTTAAAATTGAGATTGTTTCTTTTTTTATGGGAGCTTTAGTGAATAATAGATGAAAAGTTTTTGTTATTGCAGTTGAGTGTACTAACGTCAGAATGTTGAGCAAATTTAGAGCGACTTAACGGAACTTGAAATAGAGATGTGTCCGGTACGCTTCAAAGGAGTATTAAATTGTAGGAATTGAAATGTCAATTCAGGAGTATCAATTTTATTACTACAGACGTCGTGCAGAAACAACATTTGTGGAAGTGTACGTCGGTCCTTTAACCGCAATAAGTTATGGTGATCGCAAGATTCCTTTTAACTGCTTTTTTATCTTGTGTACGATTATTTAATGCCCTAATAAATTAACATTGTGTTTGCTCTATATTCTCTATGTAAGACAAGTAATTTGGATTTCAGACATTATAACAATACTCCAAAACACTTCGTACATAAGAATAATACAGAACTTTAATACATTCAGAATCTGAGAATAGACGGCACACTCTTAAAAGAAATCCTAAAGTTTTATACGCTTTTGCAACCATTGTCATGACATGATCAGGCATGAGCATTTTGGAATCAAACACAACACCAAGATCTTTGGTTTGGTAGATGCGTTCCAAAGGTATGTTATCCAATTTATTTTGATATTCAATTTGATGCCTTTTACGGGTGAAGCTAATTTGATAACATTTTGAAATATTAACACTAATACGGTTATCAGGATAGTAGCAAGAAAGATGTTTCAAATCTTTTGAAGTTGTGCATCTCCCTCGGACTTAATATATGCGTAAATTTTAGTGACTTCCGCATACATGAGGAACGTGGAAAATTTAAAACAGTCTCCTATATCATACAAGTATGATGCATACAGTAACGGTCCCAACATCGAGCCTTGAAGGACTCCAGATGGGACATACACGAAGTCAGAGCGATCTCCAGCTATTACAACAGCTTGAGATCGGTTACGTAGACAGGACTCTATCCACCTAAGAAGATTCCCATTATGGTGAAATATTGGAAAAGGGAGTCACTATTTCCGGCTCTTACTTACTACACCCCGTGTAGTGGCGAGTGAGAATACCCACTGCCTCATATCTTCCCGTGGGTGTCGTAAGAGGCAACAGAGGGAAACTGAGGCAGAAGATGGGCAGCAGCATCTTTCTGATAAAAGCAAAAAGCAATAAAAAAACTGTGGTTGCTAACCCGCTCGCCAAGCGTGGCAACTATGGCAGTATACCCCATGAGCAACGACACTAATAAACGGCACCCAGTCTCCGGCGACCCGCTATTCCTGGCTACGGTGGCGGCCATTGTAACGGCGGGGCAGAGGGTGCTAAGAATCTCCGGTGGAGGTTCGGTTGCCACCTACGACGACTCGACCTGGCAACTTATAACGCACGCACCCTGAGAACTAACGAGAAGATCCTGGAGCTGGAAGAAGATAGACAAGTTGCGCTGGCATATTATAGGATTATCCGAGGTCCGAAGAGAGGGGGACACGGTAATCCTCGAATCGGCAATTTGTTCTATCACCGGGAGGCGTCCATCTGTCCCAAGGAGGTGTCGGATTTATCGTCCACAAGTCTCGTTAACAACGTTGGTAAAGATCAAAGTGTGTCGACGAGGGTTGCGTACCTTATACTCAAAATCACCAAACGGTATTCGCTGAAGGTCATACAGGTTTACGGTGTTAATGGGAGACTTCTACGCAAAACTAGGCACAAGACAACACGGTGAGCCGAAAGAAGGAAAATTCGGATTAGGGCAACGAAACCAGGGCCAGCAGCTGGCCGACTTCATGGAGAAAGAAGGACTCTTTATGATGAACTCTTTCTTCCAGGAAGTGGACCTGATCGAGCCCCGACGGTGTGACAGAAAAAGAGATTGACTTCATTATGACGACTAGAGGGCAACTGTTCAGTGATGTCTCAGTGATCGCGAGGGTGAAAACTGGTAAAGATCACCGAATGGTTAGGGGCACACTGAACCTAAACGTTAAATTGGAGAGGTGTCGTCTAATGAAGTCAACGCTCCGTCCCTCTCGTGCTCTAATCCAAAGTCCCGAAACCTTTCAGCTCGAATTAGAAAACCGTTTTCAGTGCCTAGAAGATTGCAATGCAGTGGACGATATGAATGACAAGCTCGTGGAAACTGTCCATGCGGTCGGAGCTTTGCAAGACCCGAACCAGAAGAAGATCCACCGCAGAAGAACACAAACTCTCCGAGCACACTTTAATCTCATGGCTGTTAGACGGGAAATGAAGCTGCAGTCTTCAGTAGATTTGACAGCATACAGGCAACTGAACAGGCAGATCTCCAAATGCATGGGGCGGGACTTAAGCAAATTTAATATTGCTCGAATTGAAGAAGCGATCGAGCGGAACCAGGGCTCCAAAGTCTTTGCCAGAGATCTGTCTGCCAGAAAGAGGCAACTGTCGAAGCTGAAGACCGACTGTGGCAGCATCGTTTCCGGGACACCTGAGATTTTGAGTGAGATTGAGAGGTTCTATGGGCAGCTGTACACGTCAGTAACGATCCAAGAGCAAGTCTTATCCGATACTATTCCGATAATATCCCGGACGTCAGTCTGAGCGAGATTAGAATGGCTCTCCAGCACCTTAACACGGCAAGTCCCCGGGCGAGGACGGAATTACAGCGGAGCTTTTGAAAGCTGGTGGAAAACCGGTACTTTAAGTCCTTCAGAAGCTCTTTCATTACGTCCTTCATGATGGCACTACTCCGGAGGCGTGGAGTGAAGTGCGGTGGTCTTGTTCTTCAAGAAAGGCGACAACGCTCTTGAAGAACTACAGACCGATTTCCCTTCTGAGCCGCGTCTACGTGCTTTTTTCGAGAGTCATTACGAATCGTCTCGCAAGCAGACTCGACTACTTCCAGCCTCCGGAACAAGCCGGTTTCGAAAAGGCTTTAGAACCATCGACCACATACATACCCTTCGGAAAATTGTACAGGACACCGAACAGTATAATCTGCCATTTTGTCTTGTGTATGTGGACTATGAGAAAGCCTATGATTCTGTCGAAATTTGGACGGTGCTAGTCCCTTCAGCGGTGCCAAGTTGACTGTCGGGATATCGAAGTGCTGAAGTGTTTGTACAACAGGGCTACGATGGCTATTCGAGTACAGAACCAGGTTACGAAACTTTTTCAACTGCAGAGTATAAGACAGGGTGACGTCATTTCCCCTAAACTCTTCACCGCTGCATTGGAAGACGCTTTCAAGCTACTGGACTGGAAAGGATACGGTATTAACGTCAATGGCGAGTACATCACATCATCATCGCTGGAGCACCTAAGCACTGTACTCAATGACTCAATAGTGTCTCCCAACGGATAGGTCTTAAGATGAACATGGACAAAACAAAGATCATGTTTAACGTCCATGTCACACCTATGCCAGTAGTTGTTGGGAGCACTAAGTTCGAAGTTGTTGACGAATATGTTTACCTGACACAAATAGTCCGACTAGGAAGTCTAACTTCGACCGAGAGGTCGATCGACGGATTCAACTCGGCTGGGCAGCGTTCGGGAAATTACGGCATATCTTCTCGTCAGGTCTACCTCAAAACTTGAAAACGAGACTGTACAACCTGTGCGTGTTGCCAGTGATGACCTATGAAACTGAGACGTGGTCCTTCACTGCTGGCCGTATGAGGAAGTTGAGCCTCATACGGCAGCATGAATAGAAACGCCGAGCATAGCCCTCTCCATAGGTCGCTCAGCGAGATATGGAGGGGCTCGGCGTTCTCTGCGTGATAGACTTAAAAACGAGGATATCCGCAGTAGAACCAGAGTAACAGACATAGCCCATGGAATTGGCATGCTGAAGTGGCAATGGGCAAATGGCCTGAGGACTGACGAGAAGATCCTGGAGCTGGAAGAAGGGATAGACAAGTTGCGCTGGTATATTATAGGATTATCCGAGATCCGAAGAGAGGGGGAGGACACGGTAATCACCGGGAGGGCGTCCATCTGTCCCAAGGAGGTGTCGGATTTATCGTCCACAAGTCTCTCGTTAACAACGTTGTAAAGATTAAAAGTGTGTCGACGAGGGTTGCGTACCTTATACTCAGAATCACCAAACGGTATTCGCTGAAGGTCATACAGGTTTACGCAACAACCTCGGCACATCCCGATGAGGAGATGAAGGAAATGTATGAGGATATCTCTAGAGCCATGCATTCCTCTAAAACCCACTATACGGTGTTAATGGGAGACTTCTACGCAAAACTAGGCACGAGACAACACGGTGAGCTGAAAGAAGGGAAATTCGGATTAGGGCAACGGAACCCAAGGGGCCAGCAGCTGGCCGAATTCATGGAGAAAGAAGGACTCTTTATGATGAACTCTTTCTTCCAGAAGCGGCCCCACAAGAAGTGGACCTGATCGAGCCCCGACGGTTCGACAAAAAATGAGATTGACTTCATTATGACGACCAGACGACAACTGTTCAGTGATGTCTCAGTGATCGCGATGGTGAAAACTGGCAGCGATCACCGAATGGTGAGAGGCACACTGAACCTAAACGTTAAGTTGGAGGTGTCGTCTAAGTCAACGCTCGTCCCTCTCGTGCTTAAATCCCGAAACCTTTCAGCTCGAGTTAGAAAACCGTTTTCAGTGCCTAGAAGATTGCAATGCAGTGGACGATATGGACAAGCTCGTGGAAACTGTCCATGCGGTCGGAGCTGCAAGACCCGAACCAGAAGACCCACCGCAGAAGAACACAAACTCTCCGAGCACACTCTTAATCATGGCTGTTAGAGGAAATGAGCAGTCTTCAGTAGATTTGACAGCATACAGGCAACTGAACAGGCAGATCTCCAAATGCATGGGGTGGGACTTAAGCAAATTTAATACTACTCGAAATGAAGAAGCGATCGAGCGGAACCAGGGCTCAAAGTCTTTGCCAGAGATCTGTCTGCCAGAAAGAGGCAACTGTCGAAGCTGAAGACCGAATGTGGCAGCATCGTTTCAGGACACCTGAGATTTTGAGTGATTGAGAGGCTCTATGGGCAGCTGTACACGTCATAGTTGGAGCCACACGCAAGTGTGATAACGATCAAAAGCAAGTCTTATCCGATACTATTCCGATGATATCCCGGACGTCAGTCTGAGCGCGATTAGAATGGCTCTCCAGCACCTTAAAACAGCAAGTCCCCGTCCGAGGATGGAATTACAGCGGAGCTTTGAAAGCTGGTGGAAACCGGTACTTGAAGTCCTTCAAGCTCTTTCATTACGTCCTTCATGGTGGCACTACTCCGGAGGCGTGGAGTGAAGTGCGGTGGTCTTGTTCTTCAAAGGCGACAACGCTCTTGAAGAACTACAGACCGATTTCCTTCTGAGCCGCGTCTACGTGCTTTTTCGAGTCATTACGAATCGTCTCGCAAGCAGACTCGACGACTTCCAGCCTCCTGAACAAGCCGGTTTCCGAAAGGTTTTAGAACCATAGACCACATACATACCATTCGGAAAATTGTACAGAAGACCGAAGAGTACAATCTGCCACTTTGTCTTGCGTATGTGGACTATGAAAAGCCTTTGATTCCGTCGAAATTTGGGCGGTGCTACAGTCCTTCAGCGGTGCCAAGTTGACTGTCGGTATATCGAAGTGCTGAAGTGTTTGTACAGCAGGGCTACGATGGCTATCCGAGAACAGAATCAAAGTACGAAACCTATCAACGGCAGAGGTGTAAGACAGGGTGACGTAATATCCCAAAACTCTTCACCGCTGCATTGGAAGACGTTTTCAAGCTACTGGACTGGAAAGGATACGGTATTAACGTCAATGGCGAGTACATCACTCACCTTTGATTTGCCGACGATACAGTCCTATGGAGGAATCGCTGGAGGACCTAAGCACTATGCTCAATGACCTCAATAGTGTCTCCCAACGGAAAGGTCTTAAGATGAACATGGACAAAACAAAATCATGTTTAAGGTCCATGTCACACCTATGCCAGTAGTTGTTGGGAGCACTAAGCTCGAAGTGGTTGACGAATATGTTTACCTGGCACAAATAGTCCGACTAGGGAAGTCCAACTTCGACCGAGAGGTCAATCGACGGATTCAACTCGGCTGGGCAGTTCGGGAAATGGCACATCTTCTCGTCAGGTCTACCTCAAAACTTGAAAACGAGACTGTACAACCAGTGCGTGTTGCCAGTGATGACCTATGAAACTGAGACGTGGTCCTTCACCGCTGGCCGTATGAGGAAGTTGAGCTTCCTCATACGGCATCTGAACCGCAGCGAACGTCGAGCATAGCCCTCCATGGGTCGCTCAGCGAGATATGGAGAGGGCTATCTCGGCGTTCTGCGTGATAGATTAAAACGAGGATATCCGCAGTAGAACCAGGTAACCGACATAGCCCATGGAATTGGCATGCTGAAGTGGCAATGGGCCGGCCATATAGCTCAAAGAACCGACAACCGATGGGAAGAAAGGTTATGGGAAGTCAATGGATGCAGGTGGCTCGGGGCCGTGCTTTGTGGCATTCCTTGGGGAGGCCTATGTTCAGCAGTCGACTTGTGATGGGCTGTAATGATGATGATGATGATGAATACTTACTACGCAGGCCAAATAATTTAAAATTAAAAATTTGTACAACCTACTTTAATATATATTATTAAGGATGACTCAACTATTGGTCAGACCTTGATCTAATTTATATGGGACCATGAGAAGCACCATCTTTCAAATAAAAAGGATCATCGAAATCGGTTCACGTAGAAAAAAGTTATGAGGTAACATGAGGTACACATTAAAAAAACATACAGTCAAATGGTACCTCCTCCTTTTGAAGTCAGTAGATAAAAAGATTGCAGGAGGCTATTAAGGAAAAAGACACGGCAAACTGCGAACTGGGTGCTGTTTCACCAAGACAACGCTCCAGCTCAAAAATCGCAGTTGCGATTGCTGGCATTCAAGAAACGGGTTTGAACTATTCAACAGGGTCAAGATATTTTTAAAATATGAATACATACATAAATAAAAAATATCTAAAAAGTTCATTATTTTACATTTACAATTATTTATTTATTTAAACTAACTATCATGACACGTCGTCCTGTCCTCTTCGGCTGATACTTTGTATCTCTCTACAGGGTACAAATTAGAACACTCCTTTGTGCCCCGGGCTGGTTTGCGTGTACGTCAGAAAGGACATCTGTTTTCGACGCCTCAACAGCCTTGAATGTACGGACCTGTGCATCCTATGGCTGCGCGTAGACAGCGACGACCATCCCGCGGGTGCCTCTAGGTCCCTGCAGCAATGCCGACACATACCGACTCATGGACCACGTCCAAATGGCTGCAGACTCCGTGCTACAACAGAGATCATGCTTGGTGATTTCAACGCCCACCACGCTGAATGGCTTGGTTCTCGTTTAACCGATCATGCGGGTAGATCTGTTTATGACTTTGCTTTGGCATATGGTCTGACACAACTGGTTACCTCGCCTACGCGGATCCCAGATGTGGATAATCATGTTCCTTCCCTGTTGGACCTTCTGCTGACCTCTCATCAGGTCTCCGTCGATGCCCCTCTTGGCTCTTCGGACCATTGTCTGATCCGGAGTACGGTGCCACTCACACTCCCATCGCGGTTGCGTTCTGCAGGTTGCCGCCGTGTTTGGCATTATAGGTCAGCCGATTGGGACGGAATGCGATCTTTGTTGGCATCCTACCCTTGGTTTGCTTCTCGCCGGATGATCCCAGCGTTGTTGCTGATTCTGTCGCTGATGTGATGCTACAGGGAATCGAACTTTTTGTTCCATCATCTGTGGTATCTATCGGAAGAATCCAGCCATGGTTTGGTCGCTCCTGCAAAATGCATTACGCCATAAGCAGGGTGTTACCAGGCCTGGGCTCACGCATCGACGTCTCGGGATGCAAATACCAGCGCTCTTAAAAAGAAGTATAATTCCGCCTCCAGGTCCTTCAAAAGTGTCATTGTCAAGGCAAAGTCAGAGCACATCGGCAGAATTGGCGAGAAACTAGTCCGTCTTCTTTCGGGAACACGTGCATTCTGGTCTCTTGCCAAGGCTGTCAAGGGAACTTCTGTCATCTCCCATCTCTGCACAGGAGGACGACTCATTGGCCTATGCCGCAAAGGATAAAGCCGATCTGCTGGCTCTCTCTTTGCGTCAACTCGACTCTTGATGACGGGGAACACCGCCGACCATCCCGCGGTGTGAGTGCTCCATGCAGGATGTGCTATTTACCCAAAGCTCGGTGCGCAGAGCACTCCTCTCCCTGGACGTCAACAAGTCGAATGGGCCTGATGGCGTCCTCCTATCGTGCTGAAGACGTATGCTCCAGAGTTGGCACCGGTTTTAACGCGTCTTTTCCGGTCGTTAGGCGTAGTCCCGAACTCATGGAAGACAGCTTTGGTGCACCGATCCTAAAACAGGCGACCGCTCAGATCCGTCCACTTACAGGCCTATCGCTATCACCTCCCTGTTCTCTAAAGTAATGGAGCATTATTAACTGCCAGCTCATGCGGTATCTTGAGGATCGCCATCTGATTAGTGACCGCCAGTACGGTTTCCGTCGAGATCGCTCAGCTGGCGATCTTCTAGTTACCTAACTCATAGATGGGCGGAGGCAGTGGAGTCAAGGGAGGCGTTGGCCGTTAGTGTGGACATAGCGAAGGCCTTCGATCGGGTTTGGCACAAAGCGCTTCTTACGAAGCTTCCTTCCTATGGGCTTCCCGGAGATTGTGCAATTGGATCATCAGTTTTCTTGCTGATCGGAGCATCAAGGTCGTAGTAGACGGTGCATGCTCCAATTACAAGCCATTAACGCTGGTGTTCCACAGGCTGCGTGCTATCGCCGCTGTTTCTTCTGCATATCAATGACATGTTGCAAACTGCTAACATTCATTGCTATGCGGATGACAGCACTGGTGATGCTTTATATACCAGTGCCAATATTTCTCGGAAAACGTCGCCAGTACCGGGACAAACTTGTGTCTGAAGTCGAGACTTTGTTAAACAAAGTCTCGGACTGAAACGACTAAATCTAGTCCAGTTCAATCCCCGAAGACACAAGATTGCGCGTTTACCGCTAAAGAACCTCTTTGTCGTATCTCCTCAGTTGCCTCAGCCAGTATCGGAATCCTCGACGTCGACATATCGAGTGACGTGTAGTTTCGTGGTCACTTGGAAGAGGCCAAATTGGCCTCTAAAAGCTGGCGTGCTCAACAGAGCGGGACAGTATTTCATGCCGGCACACCGCTTGCAACTTTATAAGGCGCAGGTTCGGCCGCACATGGAATACTGTTCCCATCTCTGGCTGGGGCTCCCAGTGCCAGCTCCTTCCATTTGATCGCATCCAGCGCAGAGCTGTTCGAATCGTCGGCGACCGAACTCTTTCGATCGGCTTGACTCACTGGCACTGCGAAGATGTTGCATCTCTTTGCGTATTTTATCGCATTTACCACAGAGAGTGCTCTGAATAATCGTTCGGACTAATTGCAGCCGACAAATCGCTGACGTCACAAGTGACGTGATCTAAGAATCTAAGCGCTCCCATCGTACAAATCATGACGTCACAAGTGACGTGATCTAAGAATCTAAGCGCACCACATCGTACAAATCATGACGTCACAAGTGGCGTGATCTATGACGATTACTCATCGCGCGATGCAACGCTATGCACTGCCCACCGGTGCGCTTGATGCCTGATGCTGCCCCGCCTTCGCAAGATGGCTGCATACGCACCTATTGTTCGTACGACGCGCGACGAGGACAAGTAACTACGCACCGTTCACACGATCTATTGTTTACGTTAGGCAGCCATAATGTTTGTATCCCTACTTAATTTAGATGGCGCGTTAAGTGGGAGCGTAATCTTATTATATATAAAGCAATGTAATATTATTTGTAATGCTCATAATTTTGTTAAACTCAAGTAAATAGCTCGTCATCTCAACGTTCGTTTTAATAACTCTGCTTTACTAGTCAGTACAACACCTAACTTCGGTAGGACCCGGGTTCGATCCCCGGTTGAACATTGAAGCACGTAAGCGATCCTGGTGTACCCATCCAGGTCGTTTCAATACCATCCATACCATCTGGATGACTGGCGGTCCACCGCTGTGCGATTTGAAAGAAATTTCTTCCTCGCACAACTTCCTTGTGGAATCGACTACCACCAGAGATTTTCCAGACCGATACGACTTAGGGACCTTCGAAAAGAGCGTACTCCTTTGTAAAAGCCCAACGCATCTGCGATTCCCCGTGTTGCAGTTGTTCATGGGCGGCGGTAATCACTTACCATCAGGTGAGCCGTATGCTCGTTTGCCCCCTCTCCTATAAAAAAATAATAATAACCTAATGCGACAGTGTAGTTCTTTTCATGCATAACAAAAATGTGGTCATTAACTGTAACAAATTGTAAACAATCCTACAGTAGTGAATTCACTCAAGGTGCAACAGAATAGGTCAATGTCTTCAGCCATTGTATTAAAAATGCGTAACGTTCGGGTTAAAGATGCCTTGTCGAGTAAATTGGTACCCATCTGGAACACACGGCCCAATCTGCCCCAATTGTCAATATTATATAGTTTCCTCTAAGTATTTTAAAACTTTTTTTGGAATTATGATGTCCATACATTCTTATCTCTTAAATAATTATTTAATTTTCTTTCTCCATAAGTGCTTTTAACTTTGAATTTAGGCAAAAGTAAATCAAAATCTGTACATTGCACATGAAGCCCTCTTTATTTTGTCCATGGCTACAGTAACTACTTGCCATTAGGTAAATTGAACCTTATTTTAATAATATCACAAAATGTGTATATCTTACCTGTTTCATGATTCCCGTTTTCTTCAAATTTGGAATTCTCAATTTCGAAATTCTCTTCCTCAACTTTAACAGGTTCAAGGCTAAACATTTCGTCCGTAAAATCATTTTCTACATCACACTCTACTGGCCTGATATCTATATGACTAATTGGTGTGAATTGAATCTTATCTCTAGCCTCATGCGGTTTTGGTATTGACTGAAACAAAATTATTTTTTTAAATAAGAGAAAAAGCCGGTGTAGTGGTGCCGTAGGAGAATCCATACTACCATACCATCCAACAGATGTTGTAAAAAGGGACAGAGGTAAACTGAAACAGGAGATGGGCAGCAGCATCCCCCTGACAACAACTCCAAATAATAATATAAACCGGATAAAAGTGAGGGTTCCGAATAAACTTAAATAAGAATGTAGATACTTCATCCACCCCGAAAATCGAGTCTGAATAATTTCTCCAATCTGATTCACGAATGCTGTTAATTGACTAAGATCTATTGTTGTTTACTGAGTAATATTACCTATAGATAACATTTCGTTTATATACTATTACAGTACAAACAGTTTATAATTGTTTTTGTAAAAATAAGTACTTAATTTACTGTGATTCGTAAAATATAGAACATTGCTCTAACGAAAAAGTAAGTTGGATTGAAGGACAAACTTAACTTTGCAGTAGAAAAAACATTCTCCCGTATGGCAACGGGAAGCAGCATAGAACGCGCGAGACAGGTAGTGATCATCAAGGTGCCTGCCAAGTGATGATTAAGGCAAATACTTCATTATAATGGGAATGAACCATCAAGCAGTAAACTTTTATTAATAAGAAGTATAATACCATGGACCGTGTAGTGGCGGTGTAGTATATCCTACACTATACCTACGGGACGGGTGTCGTAGAGGCGACAGAGAAACATAAACCGGAATTGAGTTGATAATAACTCAGACTAATATAAACTGCGGTTGCCAACCTACCGTAGCAAATTTGGCAAAATCCCTCCTATGAAGCAATCTCCGAGGGACTTTTATATGTTTTAATGGATGGAACGGATAATACCATGGACCCTCCTGCAAGCAACTGCTCCAGAACTGCATTTGACTCAATAGCCTGTTGTTGTAATGTTCTGCAACGAATGAGTCTTGCATGACAGGTGAAACAGATAATTATGGGCTCCTCATTCTCATCCATCTGAAAATATGAAAGTTCGTCATAAATATGGAAAACTACTTAAATATACAAGTTTGTAATAAAATCTATTGGCTACCACGATTCTCTTCATCAACATCATTATTTTATAACATTGAAGTGACAAATAAACTTACAATCCACCTGATGGTAAGTGGCTCCTGCAGCCATATGCACTGCGACTTCAAGCAAAGGCTACAGATGCGATGTTACCTCTGAGGACTAAGATGTAATGCTTCACAGCCTGTTGTTATACTGGCTCTCAATGTCTTTCACACCGGGACACATGCTGCGGCTTGGTGGCAGAAATAGGTAAGAGGATGATAACTACCCAGACAGACTCCTAGGCAGAGAAAAGTCGTACCACCTAGTGAATCATCATCACTGCAACAACACAGTCTTAAGCCACCTACATCCATCGACATCCCGTGTTGCCAGATTGCCACTATCCAGTGGGGGGCCACTCAACAATTTGCTTGGCAGTATGAGGCTTTCAAAATTCAATCTTACTAAGCCTAGCCTACTTTTTCTATTCTCGGAGTTTCTCTGCATAATAAATTTAGAAATGAGGATATCCGCAGTAGAACCAGAGTGACCGACATAGCCCAACAGATTAGTAAGCTGATGTGGCAATGGGCCGGCCATATAGCTCGAAGAACCGACAACTGATGGGAAAAAGGTTCTCGGTGGCGGCCTCGTACCGGCAGACGAAGTGTAGGGCGTCCCCCCACTAGATGGAGTGACGACCTGGTAAGACATGCAGGAAGTCGATGGATGCAGGACCGTGCTTTATGGCATTCCTTGGGGGAGGCCTATGTTCAGCAGTGGACTTGTGAAGGGCTGTAATGATGATGATGAAGCCTACTTTCAAATTTTAACATTAAACTACTAGCATCAATATTAACATTACAAAACTTCTTATTTGCTCCAAGTATACTGAAAAATGCTTGCATAACAACAATAGACAAAAGGCAGATTTAAGCGTAATACTTTGAGTTTGCAGTTTACACTTAACTTTTAGGCCACTGTTACTTAGTTTCAAATGGAAGTTAATAACAATATACATCCTGTAGCAGTTTTAACCTTTTTAATTTAATATCAATTGCAGTATGAAGTAAGTTCCAGGTGGGTTTGGTCATCTAACAATTAGATTATTTTATCTCATAAGGATATGGGCAATAGCATTTTTCTCATAACAGGTCAGACTAATAAAAAAACTGCAGTTGCCAACCAGCCTGCCAAGTGTGGCAACTATGGCAAACAGTAATAATACCAGAAATGATACTAAAAATATTTAAAACATATTTTTACCTGCATTCAAATTATATTGAGTTGCTGGAGCAGCTTCAACGAATATTCAAAAGTTTCTAGAGCATTGAAAACATACTATGAGGAAAGTCTAAATACTTAAACTCACAACTCTAAAAGATCACAGAGAATGAGGACACTTAATTGAAACATATAAAATAATATATAAACACTATGATCTACAAAATTTTGACAAACTATTATTCCAGTACTTAAACAACACAGATCTTAGGACATCACTTCAAATTGACTAAAGCTGTGTCACCTAATAACTCACGTATTTTAGCTAAAGAGTGGTTGAAGTATGGAACAAGCTGCCAGCAAAAGTGATATCAGCACAAACCATAAACCAATTTAAGAACATATTGGATAAACAAATAAAATGGAACAACTACAGATATGAAACCAGGATACAGGCTTATATCAGTTGTTTTAACAACTGATATAAGCCTGTATCCGCACCTATAAACAACCGAGCACACAGTCCACCTGATGGTAAGTGAATGCCCATAGACATCTACAATTTATCCCCAATTAATAATCAAAATGCAGATGTGCTGTCACCCTGGGACCAAGGCGGAACACCTCCGCTAAGTACAAAGGATGTCTGCTTCTCTACACTCACCATACAAATCAGAGCAGCATTAAGCTGCTATTTTACGCTGGTATTCTGAACGATCATGGTACCACCCGGTGCCAACCCACCTGTGATACAACGATAAAATAGCTGCAGTGGCCATAATAATGTCCTACGGACTGAATTTCGATCACAATGGAGACTATTTATAGCACATTATTCCCTTCTTTGATTTCTGCCTGATAGGAATATGAAAAATATGAGAGTGAGAATTTCTGTCTCTGTAAGCACATATAATCTTCACTTTAATAAATAATCCGACTGACATTGAAGCCATATTTGTTTTGCAAAGAAACCGTCTGGGCAATTTATAGCAAATTGTAATAGGTGCCTAGAAAAATTTAAAGAAATAAACATATTAACTTTGGCATCGCAATATATTTATGAAAATGTAATGTATATACATAAAAAGCTTTGATAAGAATAAAGATGTATGTCATACTTTAGGCACTAGGAACAAACATAAGCTTGTAATACCAGTTACTAGACTCCACAGAATTAGTAATTCATTTATAGGGCAATGTATTTGCTTTTACAGCAAAATCCCAGAAAATGTACAAAATTTGTCAATAAACGAGTTTAAATTGAACAATAAGGGTTATTATAATATCAAAGAATACATAAATGAAAATAACCCCTGGGAATAAGGTGATCGCTACCATGTTGGTTCTATTATTACAGAGGTACAAGTATTTTCCGAATCAGTTGTATATAAAAAAATGACTTTGAAAAGTATTGTGCAATAATCTACATTTAATAAAAATTATTTTATTCTATTCTAAGAGTCTGACAGAACGGCTTTATGTGTTTTTTTTTAATAGAATGGGGTGACAAACGAGCACACAGTCCACCTGATGGTAAGTGGATGCCGTGACCCATAGACATCTACATTTTCCTCGATTAAGAATCAAAATGCAGATGCGTTGTCTCCCCTGAGGACTAAGATGGAATGCATTGTTTCCAGTAATGGTCTCTGATTCTCTACACTCACCATATGAAACACAGCAGCATTAAGCTGTTATTTTACACTCGTATTCTGTGAGAGCATTGTCCTATCCCGTAGAACTGCCCATTTGTGCTACAACCATAACCTTTATATAGTTGCAGTGTGGCTCTACCACAAAAAGACCAAACCAGGTGGATGTTAATATCTTGACAGCTTGCAAAACAGCAACAGCCTCATCAACTTTTGCTTTAAGTGATCTAACATATGAAGCAATTCAGAATTATCAATCTCTAAAAGCATTTCTGTTATTTTGCCAGCTAAGTCATGATGCATTCTTTGAATGAGTGGGAAGTCTTTCGCCTAGGATTTGCTTTTGTTCCTGAAGTGGGGCTGCAGCTAACATAGTTGTAGTTAAAGGTTCTTGAAACTGTACTAACTAAACTAATAATAATAATAATAAGTATTGAATAGCACGTAGTAGGATTTCAGGCTAATTGTTGTTTTTCAGGTTCTGGTTGCATTTGTCTTAGCCTAGCCCCGATCTATCGCATTTTTATCAGGCACGTAATAATGTATTTCTCCGGCGGTAGCAACAAAATACCGCAACTTCAATTTGCAATATTAGGAAATGTTAACAAACTTACAAAACTGTTCGTCAATGTTTTGTACAAATTTCGGAGACTAGTCTTCTTTAGTACAAACATGCGTACATTAACGCATAAGCAAATTCTACAAACTTCACTAAAGGCCATTCCTGTTTCCTATAGCCTATAGCTTTAATAGAATTATAAAGGTACTCTGTGAATAGAATTGAATTCACTTTTTTATCAATAAACCGGACCGGAGTTTCCAAAATATTACAATTAAACGTAGTGATTATATTCTCTTTGATTACAATCAAGGTAGGTACTCTGTGATCAGTGTTGCCAGATGGCCCGAACCTTTTATCTGTAGTAGAAACTGTTAAAATCTGTATTAAATCTGTATGCTATTTTAACTTAAAATCTGTATAATCAAATAAACCAAAATAGAATTATTGATCATCATCATCATTGCTTCTTTTGAAAAACAAGGGATAAGTACTAACCAGATAAGGTTTGATTATCGTTATTAAATAAAAATATACACTAAAATTTTTATATAGCAAAATTGAAAACATTAATTTAAACCAACAACATATTAAAACTCAATCATTTTCAACAAACGAACTATTAATTACTTTATTATTTTCAGTCATACATATTTTGTTAAATTTCAACAGTAATTTATTATCAACCTGTAGGCTAAAGCAGAATTGCACCAATCAGTTGCTTTATATGTAAAAGACTTTCAATAGTATCTGTATTAAGTCTATTGAGTTGTTTTGTTTTTATTAAATTTATAGATGAGAAGATCCTCTCTATGGCGGCACTGGAATGAGGTAGACTTAAGATTGCAGAAACAAATTTGGACAGCGTAGGATATAATTGATTGCTGTAGTTAGGAGGATCATGGGCTGCAGTGACTTTACAGAAGTAGGTTTCAAGATCTTCTGAATTATCAGTCGTAAAAACCGCCACTCTGTGTCTAGTTGTTGCAGTTCATCAACTGAGATGAAATTTGGAAACATTACTGCCCGAGTAACCAATGAATCAATTCTACGAGACTAATTGAAACAATAATAGAATCATGATGTGTGTAGCGCGGCATCTAGTCATATATTTTGCTTCGTTCTGTTTTAAGTTGAATATTATGGTAATTTAATCAATAGACTTAGAAAACTCTGTATAAAATCTGTATCCAGTGCTAATCTGTATTACACACCGAAAATCTGTATAAATACGGAGAATCTGTATATGGCAACACTGTCTGTGATTACAATGCAGGCAGGCAGCATAGATAAATAAATATGTAGCAAGCATAGACTTAGAATATACTAGCGTATAGACCACCTGACAGCCCGAAAACGCGTGACCAATTTTGATTTGTCATTGTGTGCGTTAGCTAGTGATGTATATTATACAAGGACTATCGAAAATGATTGTTATGGAAGCGGTAAAAAGATTATAAAAAATTGTTTAGTGCATGAAGTTGAATAACTTCAAAAATTAACTGAATTTTACCATGATAGTTCTAAAATAATTAAAAAATATTCATATAACATGTTCCTGGGAATAAGCTGAACCTACCTGCCTTTTGTTAGATTTTAATTCAAATGTATAAAATCCCAGGTGACTTTACCGAAAAACCTAAATAAACTCCCCAATAATCAGATCAGAATGTTGTATTTTCGAGCTATGATCTTTGGAGAAAAATATTTACTGCCGTGGGCAGTTTCCACGGAATTTATTTTTTAACATATTGTTAATATAAATAGGTTTTTTAGGTGGTAGAGCCATGCTGCAGCTATATTAATAGTATAGTTGTAGTACGAGATGGGTCGACTCGACCGAGAAGGACCACGCTCTCACAGAATACCAGCGTAAAATAGCAGCTTAACACTGCTGTGTTTCGTATGGTGAGTGTGAGAGACAGACCCTTTTTACTGGAAAGAGGCATTCCATCTTAGTCCTCACGTGTGACAACGCATCTGTATTTTGATTCTTTATTGAAGATAGATGTAGATGTCTATGGGTCACAGCAACCACTTACCATCAGGTGGACTGTGTGCTCGTTTGTCACCCTATCCTATAAAAAAGGTAGATACTTAACTAAGTATATACCTATTTATATTTATATATTTTATAAAATGTTTTGATGAAACAAAAACAGGGACACAGGTACAACATAATGGCTGCTTTATTTTTCATATAAGAATTACTTGTGATAATTACAAACATTTAATAATTAATAATTAAATAGATTATAGAAGTTTATTTTAACATTCGACTTAAGTATGAATGTAAACTTAATAATTTAAGGAAGGAAACTTGTAGGAATCAGGTAAATAAGATTGCTCTGTTTAAAGCCAATATGTTTATGAGGCTTCATCATGCTTCATGTTTATATTCTTTCATCTGTCCCTGAAAAGTATAAAGTAATAATAAAGTTATTATCATTTTAGCTGCATGAATTTTAAAAACATAATGATCTTAACGCAGTAAAGTGCACTTAGTGTCTGAGGATACAGATGCACTCTCTTCTCTCAATCTCGGTATGTTAAGATAATGGTCACTCATTCATGAACTGAGCAGCAAGTGCAACAATTTCGCAGATCTATTGATCTGCGCAGCTATAACCACGAGTTCCTCTTCTCTACGAATAACGCTGTAGGGATAAACCACGCTATTTAAGCCCTCGCGACAATGTCGTCGGCCATCAAGCATGAATCGGGCATTGAGCGATGTGAGTATCAAATACTATGGAATTTATACTATCACGTCTCATGCGCGGTCGTCTAGTAGCGCTTGAAGAGCATTTAAATATCTATACCTAACTACGCTAAAAGTTTTATCGTTATGATTTGGGAATATAATCCGAAGTTCGAAGCTCCGCTCAACCTTGGGGAAAATAGCATGATGCTATGAATATTGTACTAGTGTGACCGTGAGGCTGTGCGGTTGGTTAAGCAAGGTTATACATTTATTTTGGTTGATAAGTAGATACTTAGTTGGGTTCATAATGGCTTAAAGAGGATAATCTCAAGATTTTTGTCTTTAATGTACTACAGTTTTATAATTTATGAAAATCTGTCTATATATATCTAAAGTTTGAAAGTTATATTTTGAAGTCTTATTATAACAATATTTTACTTACTGGTACAAATAATGTAGAAATGACTCTTTTAATAAAATTGTTTTTATTCTTTTTTCTTTTATATACTTCTCAAAAAATGTTTGCTGCAAATTATTGAGTTCTTCTTTGTATTCCAACCAACCCGTCAATGAACCTTAACCACTTTTCTAATTATAGAATCCGGAGGAATCTGTTTGAAAAACGGCAAAATAAAATTACATTTTAGAACGCAAACCGAGTTTATTTTCTTGTTGTGTAGACAAGTCTATCGATTCATTATAAACATTCAAGATAAATATCGACATTAATTTTGATATAGTTGAGTCAATCCCTAGCGTACATGTAAAATATTTTGTATAAAATGTATTTACCAAATTCATGCAAATTATCAACAACGTGACTTTTTCTTTGCAAAATATCAAAATTAACAAAATAATTAAATATATTCTATATTTTAAACAGTATGTAACATAGATTTTAACCAAAAATAAACGTCATAACATTGACGACGTCTTGAGAATTACCTGTGATATGTGAAATTATCAGGATTATTTCTATTATTAACAGCACACTCACTCACGGAACAATTAACCATTTTGGAAAAAAGTTACTTACTAAAATAACCACTATTATACTTTAACCTTGTCTGTGCGTCGACCAGCAGTCGGCGTCAAATGTTGCGCGTCTGAGCCGACCAGCAGTCGGCATCGTTTCCTGTTTATGTTTTCGCGCTCTTTACGACGGAACTACGATGCGTTTTTTAGGTGCGACACTTGAAATCATAGACTAATAATATATACTCAGTGTCAAACTGCTTTACTGTTACTCTTTGCTCCGTAAAAAAAAAAATATCGGCACTTCAAATTGGACGCTGTCAAACCAACCGACTCCGGTTTTGTCACGCCTTTGATAAGTTTTCTTGAATCAAATTTGTTGTGATTTGAAGGAGAAACCATGGAAAGGTAAGTACTTTCACATTTTTATTACTGGGAAACATATAATTTTGCTAATTTAATTGTAAAAACCAGGCCAAACCAACGACATAGCCGTCTAACGAACTATGAACGTACTTTTATTTCTGCAATATTTGGTCTAAAAAGTGAATAAAACCGTAATGTTTTGGAGAATTTAAGCTACTAATGTAATTAATTTGCAATGGATGACAATGGTAAACGTGTATTTAGCTTTGAAAACTTTAATTTTGGGTCTAAATACGTGAAGGTTATTTCTTTACCGTCAGTCGGCAGGGGCACAGACAGGGTTTTGGCAGTTGATGACGTCATAACGGCGGCATGTCGGGCATGCTAGAAATTATAGATACGCTTTTGTATTTTCTGTTTGAAGTTATTTTTAAATATTTTGCATGTAATGTTACATCACTTTTAATTGCATAAACATTTAGTTACTGTGGAGATATAGTGGAAGTTGCATACTTTTTTGTAGTATGTCATTTCTGTATGCTTTGTATGGTGTGCAATAAAGAATATTAAATAAATAAAATAAATAAATATAAAATATGGGAGCGAAAAAACTTAGCAGAATTTTTGTAATTTTTTATTTTTTATGTTTGCATCATGTAGAGGGCGCATATACTAACACTTTTTGTCGTAAAAAGTTTTGGGCTTTTTGCATTCATGTCTCGCGTATCTCTTGCATTTTTGTGTTTATTTTCTCTTTGGTTTGCATGCTTTTTGTTTTTGCTTTTTTCTTTAAAGAGGTGGACGTGGTCGTGCTCGTGGCCGTGGGCGTGGGCGTGGTGCGTACGCTGGTGGTGAAGGGGCGCATGCGCACACTGGTGGTGAAGGAGCGCATGCGCACACTGGTGGTGAAGGGGCGCATGCGCACACTGGTGGTGAAGGGGCGCATGCGCACACTGGTGGTGAAGGGGCGCATGCGCACACTGGTGGTGAAGGGGCGCATGCGCACACTGGTGGTGCGCGGACGCGTGGTGGGCCCACTAGCGGTGCTGGCCACACCGAAAGGCCTTCTGCTGTTGATCCGTAATAACAAATTTAACAACTAACAAGTTTCTTCGTTTTTTTTTAGCAACATTAATATTCTGCATTAATATTTTAGAGTTTACTGTGGCATGGTGGGGGAGTTGCCGGTGGGGAGGCCTCTAGAGCGGCCGCTGACTCAGCGGCGACCTCGAGTACTGCCTGCCGCAAGGCGAGGGTAAGCACTTCGAAGTTGGTTTTGTTACTCGATTCACGTGCAGGGCATTGAATTTAACTTTCTTTTTAGTCCCGTGCCGGTGTCGTTGTGGTCGTCCATGGACCTCCTCACCGGCAACCACCCGACCCAGCCGCTGAGCCCTCAGGAGGACCGAGCTGCAGCGGCCCAACCAGCAGTAGTTGATATGGAGCTTTGCTCAGTTCCTTCACCTGCTTTGTAAGTTTTTACTTATATTCATATTTTGAAGCTAAACTTTTCGTAACTGGTCATAAAATAACGTATTTTTAACACTATTTATGTTTTACAGACACGTTGAAGTTGGAGGGAGTGGAACCTCCACACCTAATCGGACTCAACGTCCCGAAAGCGAAATGCGTAAGTTTTCCTTTATTGCTTTATTAAATATTGATAGTATTTGACTTTGAACTGTTAACTGTTCGAATATAACTATTACGATAGAAATCAAAACAACATTATTTTTCAGATCGGACCACAATGACATGGGGCTAAACGGCGTCTGTGAGTGCCTATTAATAAATATATATTCTATGTGCAGTGTCTACTTAATATTTTGATTCTTAATAATTTATTTTCTTTTGAATTACTTCCTCGTCATCTTCGTCGCGTCCTCTAAGGATATTGAAATATCCAACGCCCTTAATTATGGTAAGGGAAAATATTTTGCTTTAGCTGCTAATAAAATACAAATAAAACCGTACTGTGTTCTATAAACATCAGCTCATAGTTATTGATTTCATTACATATAGTAACTAATACAGTCAATTATTTTAGAATAATTGACTGTAAGTTACTAATATGTAACAGATTATTTTAAAAAACGTAAATTATTACAGTCGGCCAATGTGGTTATTTTATCTTATATTTTACAGGCAGCGACGAGGACTGAAGAAGATGGCGAAGAAGAAATTGACTCAATCCACCATAGTCCCCAGGGTGGCAAATGTTCGCGGCATCGGAGGATGAGGGTGAAGGTGGGAAGTAGACGCATTTATTTCTTTTTCCTGGCCTCCGACATCCAATGATCACCCACCTGTCCCTAACTCTTCCGGTCCCATTCCTTCCACATCCCATGTTCCTGATTATTCTGTTCCGCCTTCCTTACCTACCCATACTCCTCGTCCCCATCCTGTCCCATGTCGGAGCCAGGAAATAAATTTGATTTTAAATGGAGGGGTTCTGCAACCTCAAACTCCTCCTGAGCTGAGGAGGGAACCGTTCTCCCAGATAAATCAGGCCCACGAGCATGCGAGCCCATATGACGCATTTACCGCCATATGGGATCGCGATATAATGGAACACATTGCCATGGAGACGAATCGATATGCACAACAGCTTGCAACGGTCATGCTGGTGGACGGTTCGCTCTGTCCGAGCAGCCGCATCACCAAATGGAAAGACACCGACGTAAGTGAATTGCACGTGTATTTCGCTATAATCCTCGCTACCGGGATTGTGGTGAAATCACGTCTCGAGGAGTACTGGAACAGCACGCTGGACATTTTCAGTACCCCCGGGTTCACTGCGGCGATGACGTATGACCGCTTCATGCTGTTGAGCAAATGTCTCCACTTTCAGGATAATGACGGTTGCGATCCTGAACTGATGACACGGGCTCAGGCCAAGTTGTTTAAGGTGCAGCCAATTTTGGATCACCTTAACAACAAATTCCAACAATTATATGTTTTGGGTCAAAACGTGTCTGTGGATGAAAGTCTGACCATGTGGAAGGGTTGGTTAGATATTAACCAATTCATCCGCAACAAAGCAGCTACAGTAGGAATTAAAACATACGAGGTGTGTGAGTCCCAGACTGGTTACTTGTGACGCTTTGAAGTCCACGCAGGCCATGATACCTCCTCAGACCCACAAGAGGACAGTCCAGTTTCTGGAAAGTGCCAGCCTTGTGCTCAGACTTTTAAATGGTCTTGAGCATAAGGGCCACACGATTTGATGGATATTTACACTCTCCGCTTGCGCGAGAATTGAAAGTTCGGGGTTTGACTGCGTGGGGACCTACGAACGAATCGTCAGTTTGTTCCCATTGAGCTGACGAATCTTACGAAAAAAGACATGGCGATAGGTCAGGTGAACGGTTGCACTTCGGGGGATGTGGACCTCATCGTATACCGGGACAAAAACCGTGTGGCATTTGTCTCGACATACCATGGGCTAGCAACCGCGATGCGGCGATACACACAAGCCCACCGTCATACCAGACTATAATGTCTGTATGGGGGGGGTTGATCGCAAAGACCAGATGCTCGCCATGTACCCCATTGAAAGAAGGCGGAACAAAATCTGGTACAAAAAGTTTTTCAGGAAGCTCTTGAATGCTAGTGTTCTAAATGCCTACATACCCACAAGGCACACTGCTCATTTCTCACCGAAATTTTCGCCAAACTTTGGTGAGGGAATTGTTGGCAGCACACACACCACCAGCACCTACCCGTGCACTGCCGAACACCTGGCATTTTCCGCAATACGATCTGCTCCCGAACAACACGGAACGAGCACCAGAGGCGTAGTTGTTCAGTTTGCAAAGAACATCAAGCTTTTGCAAAGCCTGCAACGTGCCCCTGTGTGTGTTTGGTTGCTTTGAGTCATATCACACTTCACAGTAAACTACACAAAACACTGTCTTACACACAAGGTATTTAGGCACTAGTATTGAAGGTCTATCTGAAAACACTTGTACTTGAGCACACAGTCCACCTGATGGTAAGTGGATACATCGTCACCCCTGAGGACTAAGATGGAATGCCTTTCAGTAAAAAGGGTATGCCGCTATTTTAATGGGAAGGTTAAAGTAGGTAGGTGTTACCATCCAAATCGTAATGGAAATTTGAAAACAAAAGCTGCACATTTATATACTATAGTTTGTGTATGTGCGTATGTATGTATGTGCGTATGTATGTATGTAGTGCCTCAGATAGAGGGTTGTTTTTGTGATAAATTTGTTTCTAACGAGTTATAATATGTATGTTTGTTTTTGAAATTTTGGCTCATCATAAAATTGTTGGAACCTAGGTCCGTGTCATTCATTCAAATTGCAAACGTCATTATACTGATATGGATCGTACGAAAATTAGGGACGCAATGAAGGGGTTGCTCAACCTAATTTTCAGTACGTTTCCTTGGCATTTTGTAACATATGTATATATATGTCCATGATCGGTAGCCATGTACATATATATACATATATTATGTGTATATTGTACATATTTGTACATATCGAACAATGGTAAATTATGACCAACCATGCTTGGGTATCAACATGCTGCCTAAACCTTCACCTTCAACCTACGCCGCCGGTTCATTTTACTCTTGCTGTGATTCGTGAACAAAGCATGATTTAAAAATTATGTCATATTAGTAGTATCCAAGTGATTGTCAATAGACCCGTTATGTTTACTATAATGTTTCAAAATAATGAGGGTTACAAAATCACCTAGTCATTATCTTGTTGAAGACAAGTCGTATCCACACTTTGCTAGCATGTATGAGGCTAAATGTTTAGATATTTACTACTTTCATGAGCTTGATGTTTGAAATATTTCTTAGAAACAACTTGTTTTTTTGTTTAATTGATTACTAAATTTAATGTATATCTTGAAACAATAATTTCTTTTCCATTTGTAAGTAGATATTATCCAAAATAGACATGTTTTAGAGGTACTAATTTTGGTGTCAAATTACATACCATCTTTGTTCCACTCATACTCAAATTTATATTGAATGTAACATGATTCTTTTATTTATATTTGTAGCTTATAAGCTTAAGTTGCTGCAAACAAAAGGTCTTTGTCCCATCGCTCAGGGTCATTTTAGATAACAAGAAATGTGAGACCCTTTTTGTTTACTTTATGGAAGTATTTTTTTGTCAACTTTGTAAACATGTGTGTGAAAAAAATGTATAGGACCTTGTTAATTTTGGTTTGTATTGTAAACTTAGATATGTAATGTGTTAATTAAAATTAGTTTCAGTTTAATTATTGTTTTATTTTATACAAATTATCAAGAAATACAATAAAATTTTCTGTACCCCATATTAAGTAGTAATGTCTCTATGGCAATAACAATATGCTAAATATGTAAAGATATATACAAAATAGGTAATTAAAACCAATATTTTAATTGTAAGCGTACAGCATTCTTTAAAAAATCGAGGAAATCCAACTTAAAAACATGCTTATAATATCCCTGTCTGTGCGCTTGCCGACGGTCGGCATCACAGATACGCAAAATGGCGGAAACATTAGTCACACTGTTTAGAGGTTAAGAAATGAGAAAAATCAATCTTTCAAATTATCAAAATGTTTTACTTGATTACGATTCCACACCTCAGCTAACCGTGCGTACACTTGTGTGTGACCCGTGTCAATGTAATAGTTCGATTCTATACCTATCAATTTTGCAAACGCGTCCTTAAATTATTGAATTAGTTTCTTCAGAATAAATGCAGTTTCAATTTGCACATAAGGCACGGAAAGGTTTTTCTACTCGTTATATAATTACATCACAAATTTACAAGAAATATATTTTTATCTGGTACACACATATTTATATAAAACACGTTTACACAATATTGTACATATTTTGCCACATAGCTCACGAAAAAAGTTTTGCTCCGGTGTGTATTTTTAAATGTGTTTGCAAATTACTTTTTTTAATAGATCTGTATTCACAGGTATTACACGAAAAAGGTTTTTCACCGGTGTGTATTTTTAAATGTGTTTGCAAACTACTTTTTGTAATACATCTGTATTCACAGATATTACACGAAAAAGGTTTTTCACCGGTGTGTATTTTTAAATGTTTTTGCAAATTACTGTTTGATATACATCTGTATTCACAGGTATTACACGAAAAAGGTTTTTCCAGTATGTATTTTCATATGTCTTT
>JAGSMP010002017.1:0-28129 GCA_029286625.1 Parnassius orleans | reverse complement strand
TTTTTAAATGTTTTGCAAAACTGTTTGATATACATCTGTATTCACAGGTATTACACGAAAAGGTTTTTCCAGTATGTATTTTCATATGTCTTTGCAAAATACTTTTGTAAGGAGCCGTGAAGCTGATGATGGGCACTGTGGGCTGGTGAGTACGACTCTTCATATCCCTTAGTAAACTTGGAATTAGACATTTTCCATTTTGACTGTTATTTGGGTTTCAAATACTAATCTTACGTAAATTTTATAAAGTATTAAGTGTAATAAATATTACTTAAATAAAATTAAAACAATATTAAATTAATTGTAATACGTACATAATAATAAGTCCCATATCACTCAATAAAGTTATAGTATATATATAAGTATTATACATTATATTAAGTTCTTATTGTGTAACATGTGTTGGTTAATTTAAAGATTACTCGACACGTTAATACATAGATTAGTACTTATACTCGAATTTTCCTTACAACATTTGTGGAACTGGTAGAGTTATAATAAATATTTTATTTTATTTTTTTTTTTTGTAGAACCAGTGAATAAATTATTAAAAATGTCGGAAATTAAACTTATCCCTAATTAATTAACTAAAATAATACCAACATTTAGCGATAAGCGTCATTTAAATTTATTTTGCGTAAATGTGAATATATAATAAATAACTTTAAATCATCCGATGTGCAAAATGAATATATAATGCAAATCATTACTAGTCGTCTTACGGGCGAGGCTGCGTCGCTTATCAGTGAACGGGAAGATATAGAGACGTGGGCCGAATTCAAGGGTGTTTTAACTCACTTCGGCGACCCACGTAGCGAAGAATGTTTAGCCATAGAATTAGAAACTTTAAAGAAACACCAAAATGAAATTTATACAGATTTTTGTGGTCGTATACAATCCGTTAAATCAGTGCTATTATCGAACGTTAATCAAATTGGTGATAAAACTTAAAATAAGTAAAACTATTATTTATAATAACACCGCTCTGCAGGTTTTCTTATATAATTTATCCGAAAATATGGTGCGCATTGTTAGGTTGAAAACACCCAGTACACTAGAAGAAGCACTAAGTATAGTTCTGGAAGAAGTACTTCTATGACCAATATCAGATGCGTAGTAAAATCTTACAGTCTAGCCATACGTCTAAGCCACAATCTAGTAGTACACTAGTGCAACAACCATCGTTTAAGTTCGCAATACCAACACAGCCTACAGGTTTTAGACCAATGTTAGCACAAAACCAACCCCTAGGCAGAATTTCGGACACCACCTCAATTTAAGTTTGGCATTCCCAATAGTAGACAAATGAGAATTCCGTTACCACAAAATAAGCCTCAACAGCAAATGAGTTTCCCTAAGCAATATCACCCACCTCAGTTTGGATACCGACCTAATTTTGGATACCGACCAAACTTTGGATTTAGACCCCCGGACTGTAGCCCTTGTTACCGCAACAGTTTGGTAACTCTCAGCATTTTAAGTATCCCAATAATAATAATGTGCATAATAAGCAGGTTTCTAATGATACTGATGTTTCTATGAGAACTGCCCCTCCAAAGCCTTTTCAACCAGGTTTCCGCCTAAACGAATTAGAAATTTATCCATCATACTATCCCTACGAATTTCCTCAAAATTACATGTATGAGGAATCATACGACAATTATTATGAAGATGAACCCATACAAGAAAATTCTATAATAGAGGCCGACGAAAACAATGATTCAGAGGATAATGACATGTCGGCACAGACTGAAAATTTCAAGTAAAAGCCTCCGAAACCACCGAAATAATAGAATTGAATTGCGACTTATATCTAAAATTACCATACATATATATACCGGAAATAGATGCTAATTTTGATAGACACAGGAAGCACCGTTCTTTTATAAGCCCCGATAAAGCAAATCAATACTACCGTAATTATATAACAAATGAACCCTTTAAGGTTATAAGCACTCATGCATCTAGAACACAATCAGGTAATTAAAATTCCACTATTTTCTATATTTCAAAGTAATGACGAACATAAATTTTATCTTTATAATGTCGATTCACGTTATGATGGGTTAATTGGAATGATTTATTAAAGCAGTTTGGCTGTAATAGATTTAAAACAAGTACTTACAAATTCTTCTAGAATACCGAATACACAATAGCGTAGAATATGTTGTAATACTTCCACCTCGTTCTGAAGTTAGAGCAAAATTACCTGCTAACATGTTTTATGGCGAAGGAATATTAAATTATACCCGATTCTGTGATGGAGTGCGCCGCCTTCTGCATTGGTAAAATGTGAGAATGGCTATGCCACTACAATTATACAAAATACGTTAGATCAACAAATGGAAATATCTATTTAGAAACTTTTGAAATTTGTGAATGTGTGGATGATAAATCGTATCTAAATTCTATAGATCACTCTGATCTAGAAACGGACCAGTGCTTGAAAATTTGAACAAATTACGACTAAACCATATGAATGAAGAGGAAAGACATAGCATTCGTAAACTATGTGAAGGAATACAAGGATATATTTTATTGTGAACAGATTCCTTTGAGTTTTAGTAATCAGGTTAAACACTTCATTCGGACTAAAAACGAGGACCCTATATTCACAAAAACTTACAGACTAGCCCCATACAAGTAACAGAGATAAACAAGCAGGTCGATAAACTTCTATTAGATAATATAATTCAGAATCTTTCTCCCCATGGAATTCTCCATACATCTTGTTCCAAAAGGCTGATGCTTCGGGCGAAGTTAAAATACAGAATGGTTATAGATTACAGAAGGCTAAATGAAATTACAATTGATGACAAGTACCCCTTCCAAATATATGGACCTTTTCGATAAGCTCGGTAAGAGCATATACTTTTCGACACTCGACTTGGCCAGCGGCTATCACCAAATAGAACTTAATGAAGAGATGACAGAAAACTACCTTCAGCACCCAAAATGGTCACTATGAGTTCCTGAGGATGCCATTTGGATTGAAGACAGCCCCGCCACCTTTCAAAGGGCTATGAATAACGTCTTAAGAGGTTTGCAAGGAATCTATTGCCTTGTGTACCGACGACGTTATTATCTTTCCTAGTCTACAAGAACACATGGAGAAACTTCGTACAGTTTTGACCGACTTCGAAGACTAACATGAAAATACAATTAGACAAATCTGCATTTTTCCGAAAAGTTTTTATATCTTGGACACACCATAACTAAAGACAGGCTGCGACCAAACGATGACAAAATTAAATAATACAGAATTATCCTCTTCCTAAGACAACCACCGAAATCAAAAGTTTCCTTGGGCTGGTTGGATATTATAGAAAATTTATAAAGGACTTTGCGAAAATCACGCAGCCCCTAACGTCGTGTTTAAAGAAAAGGAATAAGACAATTGTAGACCAAAATTATATAGATGCTTTTCATAAATGTAAAGAAATATTGACCAGTGTTCCACTACTACAATACCGGATTCGACTAAACCGTATATATTAACTACCGACGCTTCGAATGTAGCTCTTGGTGCAGTATTATCACAAGGACCAATAGGGCCAGATAAGCCTATTGCATATGCCAGCCGAACACTTAGTGACACCGAGTCGCGATACAGCACAATAGAGCAGGAACTTTTAGCCATCATTTGGGCTGTAAAGCATTTTAGGCCCTACTTGTATGGACAGAAATTTCAAATTTATACAGACCATAGACCCTTGCTTGGCTCTATTCCCTTAAAGAGCCTAACAGCAAACTAACACGCTGGCGTTTGCGTCTTCAAGAATACGATTTTACAATAGTCTATAAAACGGCAAACAAAATACCAATGCTGATGAAAAGAACAAAAAGCTGTCATTCTCAAACACCATGAAAGAAAAACATGTCATCGCGGTGTGAAAGAAACTATGATAAGAATACACAGAAACTATTACTGGGAAAATATGCAAGACACTGTAGCTGCCGTTATAAATGCTTGTGAACCTTGCAGATTAATGAAGTACGATAGAAACCAATAAAACCTATACTACAACTCACAACAACCCAGGATGCGCCTTTTCAGGAACTATTTATAGATTTATTTACTATTGAGAAGAAGTATTATTTAACCGTTGTGGATGCTTTTAGCATTAGAACAGGCCTTAGAGATTGCAAGTCGACAAACCGCTGAAGTAGCGCGAGCATTAATTAAATATTTTCTATGTACGGAATTCCTAAGAAAATATCATCTGATCCAGGCACCGAATTCAATAACGAACTTATGCGTCAGCTCCTATCTATGTATAAAATAGAAACTCATATCACAACTCCCAATAACCCCAATTCGACAGGCATTGTCGAAAGATTTCATTCTATAATTGAAATATACAGACTTGCAAAATATGAACATAAATACAGACGCTGCATCTGTCATGGCATATAATCATACTATTCATTCAACGACAGGATTAACACCCTTTGAAGTAGCATTTAGTCATACAGATTTTGGTAAAATATTCGACGTAGATTTTGAAAGGCATATACACAGCAACTCATTAAAGACCACGAGACAGACCAAATACTATATTTCAGAAAAGTCCATACAGATAAAGAAAATGTTAGGAAAAGAAAAATGGGAATCTGGAATTGACTTTAAAGAAGGTGATACGGTTTTATTAAAGATATTAACATAAGGAAAAGTAAGGACAAGCCTAGGTATCAAAAGGCGAAAGTGCAAGGTGATATTGAAAGAAACATAATAATACCTGTAACGATAGGAAAATAAAAACTAAAGTGCACCTCAAAATGTGAAACGCCCTCCACAGGTTGTTGGCGATCTTCGTGAACCTGAATCTGATGATCCAGACCCAAGGCCTTCAACTTCAAAAGGTCGAGCATAACCCAGCATGTTACCGTAAAGCAAGGACAAGCATACAAGGAAGTAGATAAGTGGGTTATAGTTAAGCAGTTAGACTTTAGTAGCATAAAAGATGATTTAAGTTTTAATATCAATAAATATAAAGAATTTAGCAGTTTAGTAGATATATAAGCCATACGTAAATGATTCCAGAATATGAAAACACAAGTAAATTATCTAAGTAACTTAGCTGTAGAAAAGATTAAACAGCTCATACCTTCCATACGTTTCAAGCGCGGTCTTATTAACCCATTAGGTTCTGTTATCAAAACGCACAGGAAACTTAGACCACAATGATGCAATAAAATACGACAATCTCATCCCAATTAAAGACCCAGCAAACGCACTAATAAGAAAATAACAATAATCTCAGATGCTTGACTCTATAAATAGTACTGGATCTCTACAGGAATATGAAAATTATAGATGAACAGAATGAAACGTATTGAAAGAATGGTAAAATATATAATTACTAAAGACGATAACAGCATATACTTCACATATGTTTTAAGTATGTTTAACATGTTTGTCAATAATTTTAGAACTATATACTTAATTTTAAGCGAAATAGAAACGGCATTAGCATTTACTAAACTTCGTTCTACACAACCATTGTTAATTCCACTGAATTATTAGTGATATTAGAATCTATATCTCAAACAAATAGTTTATTGTATCCTATTACTGAAAACAATTTAAATCTAGAAAGATCTATGTCTAAGGCCTATGTAAAAGAAAACCAAATAACGTTCATCATGGAAATCCCTCTGACTGATAATATTACATACACTTATTTTAAAATGTATGCTTTACCTATGTTTGATCCACCTATAATAGAACAACTGTTATTATTCCCAAATATCCTTACCTCATGGTGAAAGATCACACGTACTTACCCTTAAATGGCCCATGTCAGGAGATAGCAGCAAACCAGTTCCTGTGCGGAGAAATTGATATCGTGCAGTATCCTGAAAACACATGCATAGAACAACTTATGAACTTCGCATCAAATCTAAGCCTTTGCAAATTATCAATAGTAGAGCTGGAAAGTGTTAAGATACAGTCTATTGGCCTATTAACTGGATCCTATTTACACAAAATGAAATAGTGCTTACAAAAACATGTGGCGATGACACAAAGAAATGCTGTAAAGGGCACCTCTGGAAATCGATGAAACTGTGAGATAAAATTAGGCAATATTAAATTACACCGGAAACGATACTACTCAGAAAACTGCAATATAAGGTGACACAATTTTAACTCTACCCAAATTGATAGAAAGCCTGCAAATGCAGGAAAACAGTGAATTTAAATCGAGTTAATTTGGACGAACTAAAATATCTCTCGTACAAGCTGAAAAGTTAAATAGTGGAAAGTGAAAGTAAGCTTAGTGAAAAAGAAAAGTGTTAGTTTAGCTACTGTACTGCTACTCTATGTTATATTAGTTTTAATTATTCTTATTGTTGTAATTTGGAAACATAAGTCTAAGCTCTTACATTGTATGCAAAATCATCGGAATCCAAATCTTGCCGATAACTTTGCAGTTGAGGAGGGAGGAGTTATGGACACCAGCACCACCATAATACATATAAAGCGTCTATCAGCATAAATACATAAACGCTGAGTATGTAGTAATTTAAGTAGCCTGTAAGCATAGGATTAAAAATTGTAAAGACAATGGTCAGAATAAATTCACATCTCTCTCTGTGAACATGTAGTTTGTATTTAGTTTTAAAAGCTCTCGGCAGCTCCACCAACTTGACTAGCTGGACAATCTTTTCTTTTTAACATATACAGTCTCTCTTTTGACGTCGTTCTAAAATAACTTTTTTGGAAATTGTAAACAAGAATGGGCATTTCTTCATTGGCCGGTCCGGCCCGACACCGACAGTACTCAACGACTGCACCAACAGCTACATTCTTCATTTGACCGACACATGACGGCTGTAATTCCACAGAGACCTCGGAGCTCTCGAGACACGTTTGCGATGGCTGTGTTTAATAACAAATTATATTTGTTATATTTAAACCTAAAAGACATCCCAGTGAGTAATGAATGCTAAGCGGGCACGGGGGATGTGGCGAGGGGGGCCTCGATGTGGCTCACGCCACTGCACGCACGCCCACATAGAAGCTTGCGTAGGTACACAACACATACGTAACGATGCTAGCCCGACACAAGTGGGACACTGGCTGCGACAACATGGTCGGTTTTCTAGCATGGTCTCTCTGCCACCTCTTACGACACCTAAGGAACAATATGGGGTAGAGGATATTCTTATACCACCACTACACGGTTAACTACACGGTTCTCTTTTGTGTATTTAAAATAAATAAATAGCAGTTTTAGTACATACACAAGGACGAAACATATATTATGTACTAGCTTTTTACCCACGGCTTGGCTCGCGTGAACTTGAATTTAGGGACATCATTAAATGCTGTTCCGTGGCAAATTTAGCAAAATTCGATCACTTTTAGAGTCACCTCGGTGTATGTGTCTCTATGTCTGTCAAAGTTTTTTTTGAATTCTAAAAAACTATTAGACGTAAATTAGGTGCTTGGCATAGGTATAATATGCTACAGGAACACGTGAATATATATGTCTAGAAACACCTACTATTTTTTATATCGGTCGTGTCTTCTGGTATCCATAAGAAATTGTCTCGGAATCAAAATTTATTATTATTATTTACATTTACTCTTTACATTCATGTAATATTAAAGTTAATTTAGTTTTAATAAAATAACGATGAATTTCATGGTCTTCTATCAATTTACGGCATAATCTTTATTTGAGATATTTTATTCATATCATTGGTCCTATTTAATATTGATTGGTTATAAAATAGATGTAAATATTTTTTACGTTCAGTAGACTTCAAAATTTCATAAAGGCAGTTCTATAATGATGTATGCAGTATACATCATTATAGAACTACATTATGAATTATAAAATTAATATCAGTATACTACACATGGAATAAAATTAATGTTACGGATTTTATCACATTTAATTTTAACTTTTTACGTGGGGTTCTTTTATGCATCTTTGGATGAAAGTTCCATAAAACCGCGTAAAAGAACATATCGTTGATGTGAAACACCGACGCTCCAGGAAGTCTAAAATAAGTCAACATGTTTAGTATCGTCCCAACCATTATATCGGATCTGATGACAACAAATCCTTGCACCTGACTGCAACTGTCACATTATTTCGTAGTGATGTTAAATACTTGGGCGTGATTATTGATGCCAAGTTAAACTGGTTGTCACACATTACTGCCAGTTAGTAACAGAATAGAGGCATATATGTGCAAAAATGTAAAAGATGTTTTGAGCTGTGAAGGCTTCCGCAGCGCAGGCATGGGGCTGGTGACTGGCCCTGTTGAGCCCGCCTTCGCTTTCTGCTAAAGCGACGCCCTATACAGGCCCTGCTCATCGCGCGGCGTGGTGGCCAGCAACGCTGGCAAGATGTTGACGACATGAATTAAATAATGTTTTATTTAATATGTTCGAGATGTAATTTGTTTAACGTAAGGCTGCATCATTTCAGCTTTGGTACTATTGTGTAACAATATTCAGCGTATACGGCGAAAATCAACAAATAAAACATAGTACTTCTTTCACCCAACTACTCCTTTGATACCGCCTGCATTTGTTAATTCATCTTTTGTAAATGAGGCAAAAAGCAACCTTTAAAATGGACATTGCGCCAGAACTGAATAACGGGCCTCTTTGAACTGACCATGATCTATTATTAAATTCTGGTGAACACTGCCTGCCGGTGGTCAATTACTCTTTGCACATGGTTTTGTAACATTTTGCTTTGTACCTCAAATTTTATATTGTTGCTAGTTGTCCGCCGCGCAGCTGTTTTCTTTGCTTTGAACAGGTTAAAACCGGCGGAAGCTTGAGCGGGTTTGCCGTACTTGCGGGTGCAACGGCACTGGGCAGGTGGAGGCGGACGGAGATCTCAGCTAGCTGCTATGTTAAACACATCACTCTATACATTGGAAAATAATTATTTATTTGCCATTATGTATACAATTTAAATTAGCAAATAGTAATTTATGTGTCCAAATAATAATTTACTTGCCATTGTTAGTGCTTGTGGACTATTCTATAGTAAATAAATTTGATGATGATGAGATATAAGATGATACGAAGGTAGTTAACAAGGTACCACGAATTATGTATTCAGGCGGTGTTCCATGGTCAATCTAATATTCTATTACCTATAAATAATTTTTAATTTTAGGTAATAGACTGGTCATTTATATTTATATCTTTTGAAACTTTGCATGAAAAATCATATTGTTTTACTTAAACCATGTTATATATTTTCCGCTGCACTGATTGCATGACTGTTAATAGCCAGCTGCTTTCAAAGTCGTGAAGCTGGGACGTAAGCGAATTTTAAGCTTGCTCCAAGAACAGTCGACAGCATCAAAATATTTCAGTGCAATACAAACGTACTAGGAGTTTCCTTTATGAAAGCTTACAGTGAGCATCACTTGACGTTATTTCTACAAAACCTTTCTTTATGATGTTTCGTGTTCTGGATAGAAAAAAAAATTGTGAAAAACCTGTCCGGCATGTTTCCACAGTTAAATAAGCATAAATATATTTTGGAGACGTAAAAGTATCTGAGCATATGGCCAGCCCATTGCTACTTTAGCTTATTGATACGCTGGGCTTCGCCAGTAATTCTTGTACTTCCTCGTTAGAATTTTAGAGTAATTCCGTGCAAACCCTTTTCCATCATACGCTAAAAGACTTCGAGTTCCGTGAGTCATCGTTGGCATCACGAACTGGTTGAAAAACTGACAAGTGATGGTAGTTGATGGATGCTGGTAGCTCGTATCCGTACTTTGTGCCAATCTATGGCTGGAGTAAAAGTGTACGTTGAAAGAATCTATCACATTTCCACGTAGTAGAGCCATGCTGCAGCTAAGAAATTCAAAGACACAAATAAGCAACCTGAAACTTTTAAAACAAATGGAACAAGTCGAGTCTTTGCTGAACAAAGTCTCAGATTGGGGTCGACTAAATCTAGTCCAGTTCAATCCCAGAAGACACAAGTTTGCGTTTACCTCTAAAAGAACCCTTTGTCGTATCTCCTCAATTTCAAGGTTGCCTGCTGCCTCAGCTAGCATCGGAATCCTCGTCATCGACATATCGAATAGTGTGCAGTTTCGTGGTCACTTGAAAGAATGGCCAAATTGGCCTCAAAACGCGTGCTCAGCAGAGCGAGACAGTATTTCATGCCGGCGCATCGCTTGCAACTTTACAAAGCTATTTCGGCCTCTCATGGAATACGGTTTTCATCTGGGCCGGAGCAGTGCCAGCTCTTCCACTTGACCGCTTCCAGCGCAGAGCGGATCGAATCGTCGATTCACTGGCGCTGCGTAGGGATGTTGCATCCTTTGCATTTTCTATTGAATCTACCACGGGGTGCTCTGAAATTGTTAATTCCAGCCGCCAAATTCACGAACGCACATCGCGTCAAAATTCACGATACCATCTCACCATCTGGATGCTTGGCGGTCCACCACTGTGCGTTTTACTAGGAGTTTTCTTCCTCGTACAACTTCTCTGTGGAATTGTTTACCACCGCGACTTTTCCGGACCGATACGACTTAGGAACCTTCAAAAAAGCTTAGTCCTTTCTAAAAGGCTGGCAACGCACCTGTAATGCCCTGATGTTGCGGTTGTTCATGGGCGGCGGTGATCACTTACCATCAGGTGAGCCGCATGCTCGTTTGCCCCTGTTTTATATAAAAAGAATAAGTCTTGAATAAAATTATAGCAGGCACCCCTGCCTAAAAGTCGAGGCACGAGCGACTGCAAATTAAAGATGTTAAACAAAGTTTTCTATTCAGACTTGATTCTCGCATCCTAATTAATCGTGATTCATTTCACAAAACGTGAAACGTAATCTATTTTCATTTAAAATGGTATTTTATTTTCAGTACCTGGGCGACGTAGCTTCGCACGCCGCTAGAAAAATAACAATTTTCTCAGAAATGACACCTAATTAAAAAAAATTGCAAGAAATAAATTTCTTGTTGTATTATTATTATAAAATATTTTTATAAAATTGCTTACTTAAAGTTATACGTTTAAATAATAGTACCTGGATGACCGAGCTTTGCTCGGTTTTTTAATAAATCGTGTTTTTGTAAATTATATTTAGAATACGAATTACATAGATGAAATATGAATAACATTTTTCGATGTTACCTACCGTATTCTTTTTTTAAAACTCAGTCATTTTTTCGTGTTTAAAAAAAATATACTTGATACGAATTAGATGCGGTGACAAAGGGCCCCAATAATAGTTTTTCTGACAAAGAAGAACTTGAAAAAAGGAAAAAAAAATCGGATTGGAGACATCTGGACTCGAACAGGGTCTTCTGTTTCAGGATCACCCGATTTCCCAACTGAGCTATTATAACCTTGTATTCTAATTATATCGTGGCAGTTTTCATTGCCTGAAAACACGGATTAAAATTAGGAAAACTTTATCCTAGTATCCTGATCAGGATACTAGGATAAAGTTATAGTGTGTATGCAATTTTCAAGTCAATCGGCCGTTGACAAGTTGGTGAAAATAAAACATAACAAGCGTGTTAAAATAGGATAGAATTTTCATTTTGACTTTGATTTGATGATTTCTAAATTATTTTATTTATTACCGTTGAAATTATCTAAGAAAATTATTTAATTAAAAAATAATTGAAAATAATTTGCGAATGGCATTGAACCTCTAAATTGGCAGCATTAATTTTATTACTTCAAAGAATTACACTGATATATTTAACAATTAAAAAAAACCGGAACACTTTTTTCCGTTTCCAAAACGTGAATCATTTGGACCGCGACCTGAAAGGCATTGAAACCTTTTTTGTGATGTGCTTACTGCATCTAAGCTGTCCATATATTACACTTTAATGCTAGAGGAACTGAACATCAAAGAACACCTGGACAAAAAGGAACAAAAATGAGCAGAACGAAAACATGGAGAGCATTAATCAGATTAAGTGATGAGGTCACGATACACAATATCGAGGCGACGAATGAAAAGAAAAAAGATCGTTACGGCATCCACATGGACCAGTGTTCACGGCATCTAGCTACCATACTTTGAGGTGGATCCCAGCCGGAACTGGCATTGTACAAATGGTTAATTTTTTTCATTTAACAAAAACCACACACAATCATACACAATCTTGGGTCTGGTTGTGTTGCGATTATCCTCGTATCTCTGACGCTACATCCTGTGATCTATTCATTCTTGCCTTAAAAACACCTACATTGTAAAAATAATGTCCTCCAGACCGAATTTCTGGAATTTCTTGACAGCAATAACTAATTTTGGCCCGACCGGGCCAAATTAGTTATTGAACCTCACGATCAGCAAACGCGTTTACTCCCACTAGACAAACGAGCCATTCAGACCCACATTGTAATTGGATGTAAAGACAGATGCTGGCAAATTATTCCACTCTGTTGCCAGCGATAGTAATATAGCTGCAGCGTGGCTAAATCACGTAAAAATGCGTGGTAAATGGAGGTTTTGATCCTATATACCTATATCGATCCTAAATTCAGAATCAAAATGCAGATTGACATTTATGTTTTTGGTGGAATTTTATATTTACACTATAAGACGTTCAGAGTGAATTCGGAGCAAAACTCATCACGGCACCTATTGGAAAGAGCTAAAAAAGGTCTGTCGAGCCAACTAGTTTTACATATATAAAGATAAATAAATATAAAAATGTTCATCAAATAAATCCTAAATATTTCTCTAAAAATCTCTGGAAACTCCTAAATATCTATCCTTTTTAGGGATGATTATGGGTGACACTTAATTGAATAAAATATTTGTACGTGATATTATATCCGCACGGGTCAGCTCGTCCGAGATAGAAACAGAAATAATAAAAATTGGAAAAGCTAGCATAAAGAACGGTTCAAAAACGGTTAGTCTATTTCCAATGATATGATTTATGACCGCTTGCAGTTCCCAATTACAACTAATTTTAGAGACTTTCGGTTGTACAACTTAAGTATAATGACACATCATGATTTCCGCGGCGGTTAATGGACCGTTATTTTCTTCGACTTTCCATGGACTTTATTAAACCCCAAGGTAGTAAATTTCTATTGAATTACTTATTGCCTGGGGAAAATGTACTACTAATGTACTAATGTAGTTCTACTAATGTACTAATGTAGTTCTCAGAAAATCTTTACTGGTCACCGAACAAATCTGATGTTAAATTGATTATTTATAACCATTTCATGTTAAATATTTCAACTCTGTAGTTACAGATAACGGCTCCACATAATGTATACATATATGCTGGGACAGCTATAATTATATTTGTATTTTGCAATTTTTGAGTAATGCTCCTTATCCAGTAAACCAATTGAGTGTAGTCCATTGTCGTGTTGAAGTCCGATTTGCCAATTAAAATAATACAATATTCATTCATAAGTCAGTTAATTTTTTTTCAAGGCAGCCAAATAATTCCTTTACTTCACGACTCGTTATAATGTAATTGCAGCAATTTAATTTTTATCAATTTTTTTTTTTTTTATTGTATAGGGTGACAAACGAGCACACAGTCCACCTGATGGTAAGTGGTTGCTGTGACCCATGAGACATCTACATCTATCCTCAATAAAGACTCAAAATGCAGATGCGTTGTCACCCGTGAGGACTAAGATGGAATGCCTCTTTTCCAGTAAAAGGGTCTCCGGTTCTCTACACTCACCATACGAGACACAGCAGTGTTAAGCTGCTATTTTACGCTGGTATTCTGTGAGGCGTGGTCCTTCCCCGTCGAGCCGACCCAATTGTGCTACAACTATACTACTAATATAGCTGCAGCATGGCTCTACCACGTATTAATATATTAATATAAAATATCAATATTATATTGCTCGATAATTTTTATTAAGTTATGTTTGTTGGAAGTGCTTAAAATACAAAGCTTATTTTTAATTATTTTATGTGTGGCGCCATTTGTAGACAGTTTTGCAGGACGACAACCTCCTTCTTGGTGTAAGTTTTTCTGATTCACTTGCTCAGTTTTATCATTTTGTTCCTCTAGGCAAGATATGTCAGGCTGTGTTTTATTCGAAATTATATTTTTCTTTTTTGTAGTTTTCTTCCGCGTTGTAGATTTGCATCCACTTGTAATTTTTTTATTTTTAGATCATAATCTTGGATTTTTCTAGTTAGAGTAGTATTTTCCGTTGTTAAATTTTCAATTGCATTATCAGCAATTTGTAGTTTTTCCTCGAATTTTTCTCTCTGATGCTTCTATTCTGCTGTTAAAAGTTATATTTTTTCTGGACAACTTTGGTTTAATTGAGTTATTGGAAAGAAATACAGGAATGAATTGTCCTCTTCATCTGACAGCGATTGATAAGAAATTTGTTTTATTGTGTTTGTAGTCTTTATTACGATGAGTTATGTTATTATCCATCTCAGATGACATCTAGTGGATAGTAGCGTTTCTAATACTTTACCTTTGAGTTTTCGATCGATACGGTTCATAGAGTTTACGTTAGATGGCATTGAAACATATAGCACCATCTATTGACGGGAGGCTGAACTATTTATAATACTTGTTTCTCATTGGAGTGGGTTTGTGTTTATGTTGATTTAAAAAATAACGATGTCAAAATTATAAAATCACTATAAAAAGTTACTTACAGTTACATAAAACAGGGTTTTCGTGCGTCCAGTTATGGAATTAGTATCGCTGTAAGTTATTTTGGGATGCTTCTGGCGGTCACTAATTTATTGTTATGGTAGTTCACTGTGTCATTTCACAAGATTGTTTTATAATATAGAGATGTCGCTACACAGTTTCTCACGATTATAATACTTTTGTAGTTCATTATTACAATCAGGGGTTACTTAGACCTGAAGTATAACTTAACACCTTCGGTCTCCCAAAAGTCGTTAGAGACTGTGGCCGTTGACGCGGAGATGGACGTTGTGATCGGGAAGAAAGATAACATCATTAAAAGTTTGGTAGTAAAAGATATTCGAGCTGTGGCCGCATCTTCCCATTATAATCCTGAGTTCCCTGTTTATAAGTCACTAAAGAAGAATTAATGATGAATGAACGATTCTTTGTCCTGTGAACTGTATCATATAAAATCTTAGCTCAGTTGATACTTTATTATTAAACCTTTAAATTGTTTTCCACGTTCTCTTCTCTACACTAATCGAAAATAAATGATCTTCCCTAAGAAATTCCAAGTAATTAACCGAACAATCGGATTTAAGTAAAACTTATCTACACGTAATAGCAGGTGCTTGAGAAATTAATTAGGTTTTGTTTTGTGGAAATGTAGCAGTAAAATTTAACTTTAAAAGTAAAATCACCTCGCCGTTTAGTGGCAAGTAAGAGCAACCATTACTCCACGTCATGCTGAGGGTATCGACAGTGAGAAATAATACAGGAGATGGGCAGCACCTTCCAAACGTATTAGCTATGGTAAATACGCCTCTGGCTTCCCATAGAGGGCCTCATTGAGCCTATGTTCAGTGGTGAACTTCCATAGGCTGTTATGTTAGAATGATGAATTAGAAAATAAAGCCGACTACAAAAATCTGATAAGGTAACAACAGAATGTCATCTAAACAGTTATTTTAAAAACTTCAACCCCTATTTTTTCATTGTTATTGATTCATTTTTTTTTTCCCAATTTATTTGGGACCACCAATAATGTAAAACCTATTTAATAAACATTAAAACCCAATTAACAAAGATTTTGCGTAACATACTTAAAAACATACACTCGAATTAAGAATCAGTACTGTTTAAGTCAGCTAAAAGGTGGTCTACGTTAGGTTGTTAAAAGTTAAAGTTACAGCCTATATTCGTCCTACTGCAGGGCATACTCTTATTTCTGAGAGGATTTTAGGGCAAGGAATGTCCGCACACTGCCTTATGCGTTGCTTATATTGGCAAACTTCACATGTCTTCGAAATATCATTTTTTCTTATTTCTCAGACTTGGGTTTCCTCACGATGTTTTCCTTCACCGCCGAGCATGTGGTAAATCAGCACTTGAAATTGCAATGCAATTTCATTGGTGCCGTCGAGGATCAAACTCGGGTTGCTTGCGTACTGTGAAATTTACAGCGCTTAGCCCCTGAGCTACCTCGGCTCTGGGCGGTTCGGTGGAGTCGCGGAGGAAGAGGAGTGTTGGTATGGCGATGCGCCACTCGCCTTAACCTCCGCGACTCAAACGGGCCACACCATCAATGCGGTGGTGGTGGGGCTGCGGGGAGAAGAGTGTCGGTAATGCGAGGTGCCGCTCACCCTACCCTCCGCAGCCGAATCTTGGTTGGCGGCGGAATGATACCAGATCTGGGGTCAGGAAGGCTAGTGTTTCTGAGTGCTTGTTTTTCCTGGCTCCATGGCCTTCGCGCATAAGACACGGGGACGTCCGGTGCGCAAATGAAGTTGGAGGCCGCGGAGGAAGGCGCGCCACGTGTTCTGGTGCGTCTTACCTGAGAAGAAGATGGAGGAGTAGTAGTCCTCCCTCGAGGAGGGGCTACCATGGGGCGGCCGGCGCTGGTGGGGCCGCGGTTGTGTGCGAAAGTGTTCCCGTGGCCCTGCCAATTTGCGAAGAAGGTGGAACACCATGGGGTTTTAGTCGGTGCGAGTCCGACATGACCCGTCTTTGCCCTCGGGAGGCGGGTATGCGTAGGCATTTCCCCATGTTAAAAAAAGGCCCCGGCTCTACGTTAGGGCGTAGAAGATACATATTACAGAATAACGGTGACAAATGGGCACAGAGCCCCGTTAGTCACTTTTATGATGTCAGATGTAACGGTTATAATGCCCAACTGGTGCGACTCTTAATGCATTTCTATGCCTAACGCCCTTGAGAGCCTAACAGATCGGCTTTCTCCTTTGTGGCATGGGCCAGTGGTCGTCCTCTCTGTGCAGAAATGGTAGAGATGGCTGACAGAAGTTCCTTGGACAGCCTTGGCGAGAGACTAGAATGCACGGGTTCCCGAAGGAAGGTGAACTAGCTTCTCGCAATTCTGCCGATGTGCTCAGACCTTGCCTTGGTGACTCTTTTGAAGGACCTGGGCGGAATTATACTTTTTTAAGAGCGCTGGTGTTTACATCCCGAGACGTTGATGCGTCAGCCGGCCCAGTAGCACTCCTGCTTATAGCGTGATGCTATTTTACAGGAGCGACCAAACCATGGCTGGGATCTGCCTCCAATGGGCACCACAGGATGGAATAAAAGTTCCATACCCTGAAGTACCACATCAGTAACAGAATCAGCAACAACGCTGGGATCTTCCGGCGAAGCAAACTCGCCCCCAAGGATAGGATGCAAAAGACCGCATCCTATCCCAATCGGCCGACCAATAGTTAAAACGGCGGTAGCCTGCAGGAGGATGGAATAAAAGTTCCATACCCTGAAGTACCACATCAGTAACAGAATCAGCAACAACGCTGGGATCTTGGCGAGAAGCAAACTCGCCCCCAAGGGTAGGATGCAAAAAGATCGCATCCTATCCCAATCGGCCGACCTGTAAACACGGCGGTAGCCTGCAGAATGCAACCGCGGCGTTGGTGTGGTGGCACCACACCTCCGGACAAGGAATGGTCCGACGAGCCTAAAGGCGTCGACGGAAATCTGATATCCGTCCGGATGAGAGGTCAGCAGAAGGTCCAACAGGAAGGTTCATGATCTTTCACATCTGGGATCCGCGTAGGCGAGGTAACCAGTTGTGTCAGACCATATTCAGAGCAAAGACATAAACAGATCTACCCGCATGATCGGTTAAACGAGAACCAAGCCATTCAGTGTGGTGGGCGTTGAAATCACCAAGTATCACGATCTCTGTGGATGGGAACTGTTGTAACACGGGTCTGCAGCCATTTGGACGTGGTCGATGAGTCGGTCTGTGTCGGCATTACCGCTATGGGACCTACAGAGGCACCCGTAGACGCGGGGTCATCGCTGTCTACGTGCAGCCATAAGATGGACAGGTCCGTACCTTCAAGCTGCCAAGATCGAAAACAGATGTCCTCTCTGACGTACTCTGACGGCACAAAGGTGTTCTAATTTGTACCCCAGGTGGGAGATACAAGTATCAGCCGTAGAGGACACCTGTGTCTCGGTTAGAAAGAGCAAGGCCGGCTTGCCGTTTCAGATGGATATAACGGTAGTGGACTGCGTTAAGGTTTGAATGAAGTCCCTTATGTTGCAGAAATTCACGGATAGCGTGGCAGGGGCGCCTTTGACTTATGCTCGTTTGCCCCGAGCAAGTTTAGTCTCGAGCGGATTTCGCCCCTCCCCAGAATACGCAGGGCAGCCTGAGCACCCACGCTCAGGAAGAGCAGGGTAGCAGGCGTGGATGCTCAGCAAGGTTCTCCATCATCGGGATGCTGGTCCCTCCTGGTGTATTGTATTATTTAACTCCGCTACCATGTTAAGGGGGTAATTGGGCCTCCGGCCTGCACTCACCAGACGAAATGCAGAAGCAAAGCTTCTTCACGCTGGTCTTCTGTGAGGTCGTGGTAACACCCAGTTCGAGCCGGCCCATACATGCAACAGCAAAAGTTGCCGCGTGGTTCAAATTATCAAATATGTTGAAAGTAAACGAAAACCTCGTTTACCAGTACACCTGAATATAAATTTATCAGTGAACGAGTACCACTGACGTTTCTGCTATTTAGAAGTCAAAAGGAGAAATATATTAAGGCTGTATGTCTTGTTTATCAGTGCCTGAGTGTTTATAAGAACCTTACAACACCGTTATACTCGTAAATGCAGACGAACAAAGAAAGATGGGAGAACACTACGTATATTTCGAGACGCCGAAATAGCGAAGCCATGCTCAACTTATTGTAAGAATACAAGCACAAGCCTCGTCGGTTTAGTAGTCGTGAGCACGATTGCTGATTATGTGGTCCCGGGCTCAAATCCCCGGTCTGGCTAAAATCAGTTTATTGGATTTTTCTGTCAAGAAATTCTCATAAGCGTTCCACGGGTTGCGTGAAGCCATTGGCTGCGCCCTATCTCTCTGGTCGTGTCGGATTGCCGTCCCATAAAATTCTGAGTATTGTATTGTATTGTATGACAGTGACGGGTAATAGAGAGTGCACCTGTGTTTGCGCATACAGGCGGGCGCTATAATCCTGTCCTGCGCAGATGGCTATTAGTCTCCATTGAGACTGGCCGCTGTATAATCGAATTCGATCTGGAGGACATTATTATTATGCATATATATTTTGGACATGATTATTATTATATTATGTGTCCGTCGCCGTGTAGAGGCGATGTAACAGAATCCCCATATCATATCACTTGGTTGTAGTAAGAAGCAATTGAGGGAAATGTAACATGTGATGGGCATTAGTATTTTCCTAATAACTCAAAATAATAAAAAAATCATAATTCCAATCCAGTTAAGCGTGGTAACCTTGGCAAATATTAACCTAAAAGTCTTTCTATGGGGAAGGCCTATGTTCAGCTATGGATTTTGGTAGGCTGTAATGATAATGAGTGTACGTCCACCAGTGGCCTTTTATAGGCTGATAAAAACGAATGAACAAAGATGTGTGGACTCAAGATGTTATAGCACAAATGAGTAGGCTTGACAAGGATGGACCACCTTCTCACAGATTACCATAGTAAAATAGTAGCTCAATGCTGCTGTGTTTCGTATGGTGAGTTTTACTTTAAACGAGGCATTCCACCTTTGTTCTCATGGGTGACAACGCATCTGCATTTTGATACATATTCGAAAATAGATGTAAATGTCTATGACTTCAGCATCCACTTACCATCAGGTGGACTGTGTACTCTTGTCACCCTTATTGAATAAAAATATAGCTCGAAGAACCGACAACCGTATAGGAAGAAAGTTTAATTAGATGAAGTTTTGGGTAAGGTTTGAAAGTAAGTCCCTGAATTGGGGGTGAGGGGTAGTAGAGGAAGGGAGGGTGCTGTAGTCGCCCTCCAAATCCCCTGCCGGACATGCTTCGTTTTTTTTATAAATTTTAAGAAATCTCATTTTGAGGCTATGTTTTCGTAACGTTTTGACAATATAAACCCGATTTATGGAGGAGAGAGTTGGGGGAGGCAAGCCCCACGCCACTCAACGTGGCGCAGACGAGGGTAGCCCGGTCGACGAAGCCCCGCTTCACGGGGCTCCTACTTCTGAGTGGTTTTAAAAAAAATAACCACGAAGGATGGCTTCTAACCTAACCTGTCCGTGTCAGGGTGCCCAGTCCCAAGCTCTTTCGCTCGCTCTTGCACTCAATAAAACACCAAAATATTAAGTTTTATAATTACTTTAATTTATAAACATAATTTATAGCTGCCACCATTTGTAAAAAGGATTTTGTGAAATTTTGTATTCCGCCACAAATACTCCACTATGGCATCACCAAAATTCTCTGGATGATTGATTATAATTGTCTTTTTTAAACGTTTCACGGCTCCTTTGACTCTATTCTTTGTGTGAGTCCCGTCTGGAGCCATGAATGGATTGTCAGGGTCCGACTGGTTCACTTTTTGTGGGTGTACCCATGTTCCTATAGGCAGTCATATGCTCTCAAAAATCTGTATGAATCATTGCCTATCTCTATATGGCCTTTTAATTAAGGCACCAAAACTTCAACGGAACGTATGTTGTCAGGGCACACCTCATCGCAGATCCTCAGAATCGCAAATAAATTTTACGCACTTTGAGATGACTTTGACAGATGCAACGTCAAAACGTTAGAATTTAGTTAAATCTACGTTCCATTTCACGTTTACTTTAGTGATTTACCAATATTTAAAAAATAATTAAAAATACTTCACGCTGCTCCGGCAGCAAAAATCGTATGGGGTGACAGTGACAGAATCCTCAAATTCGGTTGGGTTTGAAGGCGACTTACTTTCAAACCCAACCCTTTTTTATTTATTCAAACAAATTAAGGTACAGTACTACAGAAATTATGTCGCGTAACTGCAATCAGTTTGTCGGTCTGGCCTACCTTTTGAGAAATTAAGTCGCAGTCAACGTCACAACATTTAACTTTTAATTCTAAGGAACCAAAATATCAGCTAATATTACCTTATCAATAGTTTTATTTATACTGAAGTTAAGTAAAAATTAAAGTTACAGCTTATATACGTCCCACTTCTGGGCACAGGCCTCCTCTCATTTCTGAGAGGGTTTTAGAGAACGAAAATGTCCGCCGCGCTGCTAATGCGTGTTGGCGAACTTCACATGTCTTCGAAATTTTTTTGATTTCTCAGACATGCAGGTTTCCTCACGATGTTTTCCTTCACCGCCGAGCACGTGGTAAATCAGCACTTAAAATTGCAATTAACAATTTCATTGGTGCCGGCGGGGATCGAACCCGGGTTGCTCGCGTACTGTGTAACACAGCGAGCGCTAACCATCTGAGCTACCACGGCTTATACTGAAGATGAAGACTCAATTATGTATTGTCAAATGTGATGTGGTCATAAGCAAAAAGTATAAAATTCCTAGTCACAAGTATAACTTAATTATTATATACTCTTTATTCTCAAGGACTTATTACAGTTGTAACCTGTCACAAATTAGAAATAATCTATACATATAATAAATCTGTAGAAAAGTCGTGTCTGTAATTCTACTATATTCTTGAAAAAAGTCTTATTGTTTTTCAAGAATATGCCTATTGATATAATAAATAAATGTTCGCTTCTATCGCTGATATTACTACATAGTATAGTTTTGGCTTTCATTATTTCATATAACAATAGCGTCATCTACTTACTATTAAACAAACTAAAATGGTAAGTCACTGATATAATTAAATAATAGAATGCTACTGAATATACGATGTAAATAATTGAAAATTCGTCCGTGGCATCGTTCGATGTGTAATTACTTGGTAGATGTGGTCAACAATCATACAAAAGCTTAGTTTCAGTTTTTATGAATTGTATTTAAACAAATACAGAGGCATGTAGCTCTCATGAGATTTCATCGTGGCACGGGAGCAAAACGTACGATTCTCTCGAGGATGATTCCGTTATAAAAAAATTACGTGCTGACTTAACACGTGTCCATTAAAGTGGTGAAGAATAACTTCGTGGGGAAACCTACATGTCTGACTAATTAAAATAATCGTGGAGATGTGAAAACCGTTAATATGCATTGAAGCATTGTAGCATACTCTATTTTTCTGCCCACAAAACACTAGGTAATGAGGAGCGGTGCACAGTAGTTAGATGTATGCTACTTTTACCTTTAATGAGACTTATAAATCAGTTTGTAATTTATGATAGCTTTCGTATTTTCAAACATATAAAGATATTTGTGACAGTCCTGGTTTCATAGCTCATATGAGTACCTATATGTAAAAGAACAGGCTCTTGCGGAACAATACTTTAATTTAAGAAAGCAGATTTTATTTAAACAAAGGTTCATTTTATTTTACTTGTCAAAGGCGGTAAACAAACTGATTAAAACTTAATTTCTGCATGTGTGATAAGTTTTCCAGTTGAGTTCATCCTGGTTGGATTCAGCGCAGCTAACATTTTAATAAAAATTCTCTGCGGCCTGTGCCCAGTAGTACATGTATGTAGCTGCTACTTTTTACTCCTCATGGGGCAATATATGCAGTTTCTATTTCATTAATGTTTTCGGGTATGTTACTTTTTTTTCACTCTACCGTAAATATTAAGGGTTGCAAAATGAGTAGAACTCATTATCGTCAGCCTAGCAAAAGTCCACTGAAATTAACATAGGGCTCCCCATAAATTGTCAAGTAGCTGGATATTTGCTATAGTTGCCACGCTTGGTAGGCGGCTGGAACCGCAGCTAATATTATGATCTGTTGTCAGGAAGATGATGCTGCCCATCTGTTTGTTTTCCTATGTCGCCTCTTACAATGGGACGATATGAGTGGCGGATTCTCTTTCACCGCCACAACAAGGCAAACATTTTTCTACTCCCGTTCATGAGGGTAGTGATTCCGTTCACTGTGAATAAAATTTATAAGGATAAAACAAATTTTAAGAATTTTATCGCGTTTAATTTAAACTTTTTAATTCCTGATGTTTTCGACACTTTACAGCACCCATGGTCACGGGAGGACTGAGGTGTTTGACGACCTGATATCATAGTTAGGATAGAATAGAATAAATGCAGTAGTATGCTTGGGTTTGAATTTAATTTTATTGATTATAGGGTACTTAGCAGATGGTAGCACTCAGCCATCTTCCCTATCAAAATTAGGATGTTTTTTTTAAATTTCAATAGCCTCGCGAATCATCATTGGTAGGAATCGGTGTCCTATTGCAAGGATTTTTTGTCTATCAGATCCGATATAATGGTTGGGACGATACTAAACATGTTGACATACTTTAGACTTCCCGGAGCGTCGGTGTTTCACATCAACAATATGTTCTTTTACGCGGGTTTTTATGGAACTTTCATCCAAAGATGCATAAAAGAACCACACGTAAAAAAAGTTAAAATTAAACGTGCTAAAATCTGTAACATTAGTTTTATTTCATGTGTAGTATACTGTATACTAAAGGACAATGCCAGATCGTGCCCCATCTTGTACAAAAAAGGTAAATGTATGTAAAATAATCTTATGAATATTGGACTTTTTTGTAATAAATCATTATTTAGTACAACTTGCGGAAAAATATTAATTGAAAAAAGGAATTCAACGGTTGATATTTTATCATTTCCAGTATTTCAAATAACATTTGCGTTTCTTTATACGAATTAGTAAATTACGCTTATAATACATATACGATACTTATTTAATTTAAAATATATAAATCTTTGTCATAAAAAATATTATCTACCGATTTCTATTATGATTTATTATAAACCGTCAATTATACGTCGAAAAAATTCATGAATTGAATTAAATCATTATTGAATTACAAACATTTATTTTCGTGCATTTTGTGTAATGATACACACACGGCATTGCATTAAATATCGTAAGTACGCATGTCAAATTAATGTCATTTATTTTCACATGTTGACTGATTTGTGCTTGTGAAACATATTTATTTATCATAATCTCTTTTATTAAATCTCTCGCAACACATCTTGAGATGCAGTAATTCTCATCTTTGCGTCGACAGGATGCGGCATATTGGAGACATGACTGTTATGCTCTCATTGCCATCAGAATATAAACTGTTTTTCCAACATGAAGATCTTTACAACAGGTACACAGAACACAATTACTCTCTACCGAGAGAACAGGTTAGTTTAATAGCTATTTATATAGTTGATTTAGTTGAATACTGTCGCTGTCGTAATTAATGTATATTTATAAAACTGTAAATATTCACACTCCTTCAGAAACATATCATAATATCTTTGATTATTTAGACAGGTATATAATCAAAGCATAATATATCTTGAAATAAATAATTTGACTATAAACAATATAACACACTCACTTGACTTGGACTTAGTTTTTGAAATATGTTATAATGTCTGTTTATAATTTTAGCTTTAATCGAAGCTGTTATCAATAAAGAGTGCTCATTGCTTCTTAGCAAACATGGTAGAAATGGAAATATAATGCTGAAGAATAATTGGGATCTAGACAACGTATAAGATATCACACAGTTGAAGCCAATGATATCTATGCTATACTTTCATGGCCTGCTTACAATGAGATCTGTAGTCTCTTATACTATATTTTCATTCCGGTCCGTGCTTTCTGCTAGCTGTGCTCGTAGCTTTTGTCAAAATATTGATAATGATGGACAATTTCTAACAAGATTGTGATATGGTTGCTTGCTGGCCCGCATGCTAGTCGTGGCAACTATAGTAAATATCTCCCAAAGAGGCAATATGAGAAAGGCCTATGTTGAGCAGTGTACTTTTGATAGGCCGTAATGATGACAATGACATGTATCAAATGAACATGAACACACTTGGACATGAAACAATTATTTGTAGGCCATAAAATATGTATTTATTTTGTACAGGAATCTTCAAAACTTAATGAAAACTTAGCCACTATTTAATATCTTTCATTTTCAATCGATTTTTTAAAGACATTATCATTTTTAATTGATAAATGAAAAAGAGCATAAAATATCAATTATCTTCTAATTTTCAAAAGCTATATTTCTTGCAGGTGTTATCAAGATATTCATTTGAGTTCCATCAGTATCGGATACGTGATACTCGTCAACTTTGCTCAAAGAAAGTTGACAACGCTCTATTGAAGAACTACAATCAAAAGAAGCAGTTATAGTATATAGTTATAGCTTATATATATATAATATATATAGCTATATGCTATAACAGTTATAGTTATAGTATATAGTAGTAGTATTAGTAGTGCACAAGCATAGTTCTTGATAAAACTTAAATAATGTAAACAATAGTATTTTAATTTATTTAATAAAGTTATAAGAAACTACCAGAGGAAGCTCTTAAGAAATAGTGAATTAATAGGAAAATCCCTCATCCGTACATCCACCCAGCTGTGAAATTAAAAAAATAATTTGTTTGTTCGTATTTCTCTCCAGACCTACCAGCAATAGTCAAACCCACCACTGATATTAGAATGAAACCGTATTAACTATTTTGATTTATTTTGTGATGTATCGCTGTCAAATTGTAATAAAATCTACCAAATCTTCATATTCTGTGTAAAATGTTGTAAACGTAAAAAGGGGCAAATGCCCAAAATCGCGTTAATGAATTTACGATCTTAAATATGCCAGACCTACATTATCTAGCCTGCTAACTGGCACCAAAGTTTATGGTGAAAAATGGTAGCTGGTACGATCGCCGGTTAAGGTACGCACCTACATAATATTATGCCAAGCAAAACACTACCAAAAACTGAAATGACAAACAACATAGCATATTTGACGGTAAGTGACACACATAGACACCTATAGCGAACTTCAAACAAAGAAGGCTACAGATACGTTTTCATCTAAAAAGGAATGCCTCAGCCTGCAATTATACTGATTCTATTTACCCTTTCGACCGGAACACAGCAGTGCACGCACTGCAGCTTGTCGACTGAATGCATAAATAGTAAACAACACATTGACACAACATCAGGAGTAATATTTACTTAAAGGATTCATCCTACTTGTTTATACCTAAACCAGTGAACACACCACGTGTTCACTGGTTTAGGTTATCTTATAGTGTTAGGATCTTGTAGCTTCAAAACAAGAGAACACCTTCGCAAATATCAGTGATCATATAATTGTTTTATCCAAACCCAAAGTAAGTTTATTTCGCCTCCAAAAATCCTTATTTACATATTTCATTAGCGCCTGATAATTTATAAATTGCAATTAAAATGAACTGCAAAGAATGTTATTATAAAACATAAGGTTAAAGTAATTATAAAAGTTCAATTTAAAAAAAATCGCAAGTTCTAAAAACGTTAACTTATGTCATTTGCATAAAGTAATAAAACAGCAAAAAAAATTACCTACATGGCATTCGTGTACACCACAATTATAGTTGGGGCAAAGTTCTATAGAGATTCTGCCAATCTCCTTTTATAATTTCATAAAATGCAGCTCTATAATGATGTATACTGTATACATCATTATAGAACTGCATTTATGAAATTTTGAAGTGTACTCGAACGTAAAAAAAATATTTACGGTGCCAATCACTAATATTTATGGTGCCAATCAATATTAAATAGGACCAATAATATGAAGAAAATATCTCAAACAAACATTATGCCGTAAATTGATAGAGGACCATGAAACTCATCGTTATTTTGTTAAAACTAAATTAACTTTAATATTTAATGAATGTAAAGAGTAAAATGTAAATAATAATAATAAATTTTGATTCCAAGACAATTTACGTTTCTTATGAATACATCAGAAGACACGCCCGATATAAAAATAGTAGGTGTTTCTAGACATATACCGGGTGTTTGTGAAATGGTCCCGAAAACGAAGACAGGCGATAGTACTAACGATACCTTTGATGGTGGGTCAGAAAGAAAGTCGATCCCGAGGAAAAAAAATCATCTTTTCACAACATTTTATTAGCTTTATTCACGCTCCATGATAGTACAGCTAAATGAAACGATAATTTCATAAAAAAAAATCATGAAAATACTTAAACATAAAACTAGCAGTGGAATTACAATCAGCTGAGGGTCAATGAACGCGCGGACGCCGACTTCGCGCGGCCCGCAGCTAGCGATGTTACCACAACATCTAATAATTTAATACTTGTCTAAATACCTAACTTATCTACTTAACATACTATTTTGCCACTGTGCTTGTCTCCACCTAGCCACTTTAATTCAATTCACATGTTAAATAAACCAAATACCTGGTTCGATTCCCCTAATAAAAAAATTACTTAAATGAAATGTTAACAAGGTTAGAGTCATCCTTTTTTGTAGGTATGTTTATTATTCTGCTGTATTCAGTTCTGTACCTATTCAGATGAGTTCAGTACTAAGATATTTAAAAAATTAGGTTAGAAACAGCTTACCGATCTAAATCCTAAGTGGCACGATTCACGAGCACTATAAACGTACCTAAGCGTTAGGCATTATTAAAACAAAACAAGAAAAACAAAACGTGTAACAAGTAACAACAAGAATATAATAAATTGAATTGAAATTGCTCACGCGCACGTTGAGACAATTCCAATTCAACACGGAACTGTCTCAAAAACTAAAATTAATAATCAATCCCGCCAAAACAAATGCGCACGAGGCATTCGTAAAGTCCTTGAAGCACTGAGCACTGCCACAGACCGTTAAACCGTTACGACATTGCCAACGTTTATTTTATTTATAAGTTTAGTTATCCCTACGACTAGTCTTCATATGGAATTTAGAAGTTATGGTTGTCATTTTAATACAATTACACAATCAATGTAATTATTAAACGTACCTAATTGGGTACTCAGTACTCAAAATTAAATACTATTTCATCGTTATCTTTAATTTTGTATAAGAAAATAGAAATGATATGGTACTGAATAATTTAATAGTTAAAGACAGTTAATTAATCTATCAGAATTAATGTAAAAATAATACTTTTATTTATTTTAATTGACTTTCCGTATTTAATCCGACCAATACTTTGAATTTAAAAAGTACGTCAAAATTATTAAAATTACTAAGTTTTATATTGATTGCCTCTGATGATCTTATGTCGCCGGCATACTAAATTTCAGTGCAAC
>JAGSMP010002016.1:0-33211 GCA_029286625.1 Parnassius orleans | reverse complement strand
TATTAAAATTACTAAGTTTTATATTGATTGCCTCTGATGATCTTATGTCGCCGGCATACTAAATTTCAGTGCAACATGGCAGCGTTGTCGGAGTGGTAGGTGACCGGGATCTGGAGGAATGAGGCTCATGTAAATTGCCATCCTGCGGACAAGTGGGGCCGAGTTCATATGTCTGGGCGACGGTGCACAATGGTCCAAACAAATAACGCCGAGCTCACCATCTTTACAGATGGGAGCAAAATTGAGGAAAGTGGGTGCGGCGTTGTCCATCTGGGACAGCGCTGCCGAAAGGTTACCAAAAATTTAAATTGGATTACTTTTGCACTGTTTACAGGCGGAGCTGTTGGCCCTGCTTGAGGCCACAATTTGCATGATCTTCTGCACGAGTTGTAACATATACAGCGACTCAGATCAGCCCTGGAGACGATTACTCAGGGCATTCCTTCACCCCTTGGCGGTGAGGGCAAGGAAAATATATCCAGGATTAAAAACCTGGAAGGTCTCTTGCTCTGCACTGGGTCAAAGCTCATGCGGGGTGGAGAAATGAAAGGGCTGACTTTTAGAAAGAAGCTGCACTGAGATTAAAACAAAACCATATTATGATAGATGTCCTGTTTCATTCGTCAAGCGACAAATTAGGATGAACTCATGACAGAATGGAATAGAGATATAGAAGAAATACGGCTGCCACTACAAGATCTTCTTCGGACGCTGTCAGTGCTTTCCCATAATTAGGAAAATTGAGCTAGACCCATTGTTGACGCAGGTGCTAACAGGACATGGTGGGTTCTCCGAGTATCTGTACCGCTTCAAATGCAAGGAGGCCCCTCATGTACCTGTGATGAGAACACTAGAAACGGCAATACACCTTATGCAGGTGCCCAGAAATTATAGAGCAGAAAGAAATAGAACTAAAACTTAAAATAAAAATAAATGAGAGGAAATACATGTAATAATGAAGACAAAGAAAATAGAGTTAATTTCATAGAGTATTGTAAGCGTATCGCAAAATAGCTATAGATGAAATAAGTAGATATAAAGGGAACTTGAACATATATGTAGATATAACACAAGTCCCAAAATAATAGAAATTAGTAAACAAAAATAGTTGTAATTAGTAAATAATGTAATAGTAACAAGAAAAGGAAATTGAAAATATATATAATACATATAGATCAATTTCAAATTAACGTGTAATTAGTAATAAGAAAAAACTAAACAATGTGTTAGATATAAGTTAACGATACGATGAGGAAATAAGTAAAATAATTATATAGAGTATAGAAGATAAGTAGAAAGTAAGAAAACAAGATAATATAAGACACTGTAATAAGATAGCTAAAAAGAAAGGCACCGTAATATGGTAGAACATAAAGATGTAAAGAAATAAAATAGTAATAAAAATAGAGATAAGTGATAAAATATTGTAAATAAAACAAAATATAAATACATAAAAAGTCAAAGAACATTGACAAATAAAGGAAAGAGCGCAAGGGTCTGATCTCCCATGTCAGAGCAGAAATTAAAAAAAAAAAAAAGCCTGGCCTGGCAGCCTAACACAAGCACAACCTGGCCTAGCCTGGCCTGGCCAACCAACATTAACAACCCAACTGGCCTAACTGGCCTAACAACACAACTGGCCTGACACAGCTAACCTGGCCTGGCCAACCAACCTGGCTTCTTCAACCAACTGTACAACAGCACAACCTGGCCTGGCCTGGCCTGGCCAACCTTCTGTACAACCTGGCTTGGCCTTCTTCTTGAACCTGGCCTAGCAACCAACCAACCAACCAAACTATTTAACCTTCTTCCTCAACTATTTCTTATAACCTAACCAACCAACCTAACCTATTACAACACAACTGAACCTAAGCCAACCAACTTGGCCTTACAACCTAACCTACAACCTAACCTGGCCTAACCACAACCTGACCTAACTCAACTAACCTAACCTAACCTAACTACAACCTAACCTAACCTAACCTAACCTAACCTAACCCAGTATTCCATAGTCCCTCGTGCTGTACGCATCGTTTCCGTGTCGCTCCGTCTCTAAAAATTCAGAAAAGTGGGTAATAGTGCTCCGATTTTCGTGCAACAAGTAGTGTTGGGTGCAAATTTATACCATCTAACTAGTGAAAGCAGTGTTTTGAGTGACAAGTGTCCCAATTTTGTAGGAAATCTGGAAATCGTGGAGCAGAAAACGCGTCAAGGTAAAAATTTGTCGTAAAATTTTACATATAATTACGTACGCCGCGATTTTAGATCGAGACCTACATTTTTATTTATGCATATATGCTGCTTAGTTAGCTCTATAATTTGACACCTTTTTCAGATTTTTCTGATAAATATTTTGAAATTATCAAAGGAAAACTGGAAAACCACGTGGCAACGAAAATTTAAACTAAGATCGTGCGGCTATTTTTGAAGTATTCTTATAACCTGCTCTAATTTTAATATTTATAAGTTTGTTGCAACAGAATCGGTGCACTATTCTAAAAGTTATAAGTGAAAAGTCAGTTTAAAATTTTCTTCATTTTACCATTTAATAACTTTAAAAATTAAGCGACAACATATATTTTTTTATACGTGTTTTGTAGGCTGACAGTCGTGTAGCTATAGTTGAAATTTCAGATTTTTCGCTTGATGATTTTCGAGAGATTTACTTTTTTGTGTACTCTTCCACTCCCCCCTTCCAATTACTTGGGGTTAAAAGTCATTACGTGGAAAGATAAGTACAAAATATTTGTCAGTTTCCCGTTTTTGATCGAAAAATCTCTTTTAGTTTAAAAGCTACACGTATTTTTGTGTTTTTTCGGGATAACTCCTTTCTGAAAAATTTTTCAGGCTTGAAAATATTATATTACGTTAGCTGTCATTAAAACCTATCCATAGAGCCCAAACACGACCCCTTTACGTCGTTCTGTCGCTGAATAATCAATTTTAATTATTTTCCTCCATTTTGTCGGCCATATTGAAAATTTTCAAATTCATATCTCCGGAACGGCGTACAGTAGAAAGTTGGGTTTTCAACATACATAGGAGTGCCCTGGAGAATCTGCCTGAATTGATTCTAAACCTTGCAAATTAGGTCTTAATTCAAGGTCACCAACGGATAAACCTTTGCAAGGCGAATCGATGAGCCCAAACTCGACCATCCTAAGTGATATAGATCCCAAGTTATCATAATTTTTAAGATTTGTGGCCATCTTTGTCCGCCATCTTGAAAAACTTTGAACGATCATAACTCCTGAACGGCTCATCGTATCGAAACGCGGTTTCACTACCTATATCCTAAATATCCTCAATTGGTGTAACATAAGACTTTTCATATTAAAAAAAGGAAGAAAAAAAAAAAAAAAGTAATAGAGTCGACTCTATCATTGAAAAAGAAAAGACTGCTTATCTTTCCTGGCAAGAAGCATCATGTCTGACAAGTCAAAGAGATCGGTAGCTAGTTCCTCAGACAAACAAGTAATATCCAAAGAAAAGGCAATATCTGTTACTAAGGCTAGTAAAGAACCTGCTAGAACTATAACTAGTGGGGATGCAGGCGTACTGGAATCAAGAGCTCACGCAGCTGCGGAGTTCCCACGCAGTCGCCAGTACAATCTAGTCGCCAGATATTGCCAACCTGCATCTCGGAAGAAACTGAGCGAACTCCAACTCTTGAAGCAGCTAGCCCATCACTTAAGCTTGATGAGGCTATTACGTCTTCTCAATGCTTAGTAGATCAGAATCGAGTCTTCGCATAAAACCCAGATACGCCAGGCAAAAGCAGTAGAGGTCCAAGAGGCTACAAGAAGAATGTCTGAGGCGGAAGATCCTCTTGACTCCGACTGCGATAGTAAAGACACCAATACTTCCTAGACGCTTCGACACGCTCTATTAGTGGCAGTCGAATGTTCCTGAATGAGCTGCCGAGACATGCAAACGAGATACTGCAGCACAAAATCCGAGCTGGAAAAGTCTGGCAATCTCAAGAGAGATACGGGGCGTAACGTCAGGCCTGTATACTCTTTTATGAGATGGTCTTAAAACTTTCAGACTCAAGGATGCTGCACACTCAAGCTAATAAGCAGAAACTTAATGTATCACGAGAGTCAGAGACTAACCCAAAGACATGCTAGGTTCATGCACGAGACGCTGGGTCAATATGCTTTACTAAAAGATCTCATAGAGAAATTGCAAAAAGAAGCTGAATCTATGAGAATGATTCTGTCGTATGATTTATGTACTGCAATAACGGAAACTAAACGCGAGGTTGCTACAGTCAAACAGGAGATATCAATGTCTAGCTCCGTCACCAACCAGCTAAAGATATTAATAGAAGAATTAAGAACTTTCCGTGAGAGCTATTCCACAACAAAAGAACCAACCATCCCTCCTCTTTTTGCTGAAGATTTACATGAAATACGCAGTATATTACGTGATTTAAAATCCTTAAGAGATGAACAATCCAACAAAAGGTCCGTGAATCTCCAATGGATCAAAAATGGATCTTGAGGTGTGTTGAGGTCTCTCAGGAGCTGCGGCAACATATCCTAGAAATGAAATCGCAGCTGGGGAGACATAATTGACCTCCGTCATCAAGTATCCAAAATCATGGAGAACAAGCAAATCCTAATAGGAACCCTGTAGACTCTCTAATTACCTCGGTACAAGCCAGCATAGAGGAACTCCGGAGAAACCAGGGGCTGCAAGACACAACTGTAGAATCAGCTGCTCCCATTCGAATGGCTATAGAGGGACTACGTAACAAGTAAGATGTCAACCAGCTAAAGAGATCTCTTACTGAAGAGGATAAGCAAATGGATTGCTCACCAGAACAACAACAAAGCGTCAAGGCAAACGAACAAAGACACGACCACGCTAAGAAGTCCTCTCGCTCTTACTCAGAGGTAGCAAGACCGAACTACTCAATTATGATAGAGTCAGCCGATCCTAGGAACACAGTGATGACATAATAAAACAAGTCAAAAATGGAATTGACATAATAGAGTTAGGCATAGGGTGAACCACATTAAAAATGTAAGCAACAAAAGGTCCTGATAAGCTGCGAGTCTGAGGGCGACAGACAAGTTCTGCAAGAAAAACTCAGAAGCAGTGAATAAATTAACCATACAAAGACTTGCCAATAAAAATCCTCTGTTGCATTTAATAGGGTCGTTCATGACCTAAACGATAAGAAAATTGAAGAAGCTGTAATCAAACAGAACGGCTCCTTAGAGAAATACCGAACTCACAAATATATATAAAAGTTGTAAGGAGGGTTAAAGGTCACTAGCTCTACAAATAACATTATATTGGAGACAAGCCCACAAGTCTGGTGTAAACTTAAGACCAAAGACTAAGGCTTGGTTTCCAAATCGTTCAACAATCGATCAATCTCCTCTAGTGCAATGTTACCGCTGCCTTGGATTCTCCCATTGTGCAAAGGAATGCAGAATAGAAGGCATTTTGTGGCTATTGCGCAGAATTTCACGACACACGAGAGTGTCATAATAGAAATGCAGCCCCAAAATGCGTAAACTGCAGCAATAAAAATTCAGACGACAGAGCATGCATTCATCAGCTTACAGCTCAGAATGTCCTGAGTGGAAAGATGGGATAGTGCTAGATCCTTAACAACATATTGCTAAGGACAACAATTCCTTCCAGAAAAGATAAAAGATAATATTACCAAAACCCAAATAAATCTCGGCAGAGGGCAAGCCGCGATGCAAGAAAGTGCAGGCAGCTGAACAACAAGGAATCTCAATCCTTCTTGTTCAAGAACCTTATATTGGAGCTAAAGCTCATGTAAGTTGTAAATATAGGGTAATACAAAAAGTAACTGACAATAAGAAAACCAGTTAAATCGGCTGTCATTGTTGTCGACCCAAATATACAGTATAGTATAAATCAAAAGACAGTAACAGAGAATATAGTAGCATGTAAAATTAGTGTAAATAAATTAAGTGTAACAATAGTCAATGCATATCTTGAAGAAAACGCTGAAATTGAAGAAGACCTACTCAAAATTACCAGTTTTATCAACATTCTAAACACTGAACACGTCATACTGGGAGGAGACCTTAACATAAGAGTCCCTGGTGGGGTTGCAATGTGGAGGACAGTCGAGAGACAGCCGTGGCTGAAACCCTAGCACAACTGGATTTACACATTTTAAATGAGGACATATGCCAACTTTCCATGTATGCAGGGGTAATAGAATACACCAGTATCATTGATGTTACCGCATGTACATCAAACTTATTAAAAGAAAATAAAAAGCTGGAAAGTGGACCCAGACCTCGTCACCCTGTCTGACCATAGAGCAATAACTTTTGAGCTTAACGCTTTGAAAGCAACAGATGAAACACAACAAAGAACCTCAACACGTATATATAATACGAAAAAAGGCAACTGGAAATCTTCATAGCAAAATTAAGAGGAACTAAAATCTTCAAAATTTCCGAAAATTTATAGACTCTATAGATACTCCACAACTCCTAGAGCAATGCGTTAACACTTACAGCAAATGCATACATACCTCTTGTGAGAATGCTATTCCAAAACTATCGAAATATCTAAAAAACACCATGGTGGACCTTAGAGCTGGACGCAAAGAAAAGGAAGTAATAAGGAAAGGAAAAGGATTAAACACTCTAATCCAAGAAGAAAAGCGTAGTTGAAGAATATATACAGGCTAAAGATGAATATAAAAATCATTACCGACGCCATGACCCAGAGTTGGAAACAATTTTGCACGAGACAAGATAGAGAACATGTGGCAAAGTATATACAGAGTGATCCGGGACTCCAAGGCTAGGGACGATACATTGTTGAGAACATCATCATCAACAGATATCTTGTCTCCTACACAATCCGCCGAACTTTTGGCTAAAACTTTCTATCCAACAGATGATACTTCAACAGATGATTTGAATCACATACAAATAAGAACAGAAGCGGAAAATATAAGAAGACATCTATCAGAATGTATAACATACGATCAAATTATACCACACTGCCACAGAGGTAGAGACCGTATTTAAGAATATGAGTCCAAAAAAATCACCAGGAGGGGATGGATTTACCGCCGACATTTGCTACAAGACCTACTCAGCCGAACCAGTCATTCTTCTGAAGATATTTAACAAATGCCTCACACTTGGTTACTTTCCGAAAATCTGGAAAAATGCAATCATCCGAATCATACCAAAACCCAATAGAGATGACTACACCATAGCAAAATCCTACCGTCCGATTGGCCTGTTACCAATACTGGGGAAAGTACTCGAGAAACTGTTCGTGACCAGACTAACGTGGCAGATAGGTCGCGACTGTAAACTAAGTAACCGACAATACGGCTTTGTTCCTCAGCGAGGGACAGAGGACGCGTTGTACGATGCACTAGAGGTTGTCAAAAAGTGCGTAAAGAACAAGGAGATGGCGGTAATCGTTTCGATCGATATTGAGGGTGCTTTCGATAACGCCTGGTGGCCTGCAGTGATTGTTGAATTACGAAAGAAGGAGATCGATAAAGCAACCTTAAAACTTATAGATAGCTACCTCTCTGACAGGTCGATTACACTTAGGTACGCCAACACAGAGATTGGAAAGAGCACAGATAAAGGTTGCATACAAGGATCTATCTGTGGACCACTAATGTGGAACATCCTGCTGGATTCCCTACTTCAAGAAGCAGAGATCTGGAATGTACACGTCCAGGCTTATGCCGACGATATTATATTAATAGGGACCGGGAAGACAGCATCAATAATAGAAAACAAAATCAACACAGCGCTAAATAGAATATCTAATTGGGGCTTGTCTAAAAAAATGAACTTCGCGGCTCATAAAACGCAAGCTATCCTTATAACAAAGAAATATAAATATGAGATGCCTAACTTAAGCAATGATACCAATATAGTATTTAGTGAAAACTTGAAAATTCTCGGCTTGAACATTGATAAAATTTGAACTTCGTAAAACACGTAGAAGACACCACAGAAAAGCTATTGCAATATACAAAAGGTTTCAAAACAGCAAGAGCTCAATGGGGACTCAACTCGGAAATTTTAGGACTATATACATCACTATCCTAGAGCCTACAATGTTATACGCGGCAGCATGCTGGGGAAACAATGCATCTAGAATACAGATACGCAAACGACTCGACTCTATAACGAGAGTATTCTGTATTATGATTTGTAAAGCTCACCGAACATCTTCGCTAACTTCCTGTGCCGCCTTAGCAAGAATTATACCATTAGACCTAAGAGCTCAAGAACAATTACAGATCTACGAAGTAAAAAGAGGAAAGTCCATTGAGCAACTACCAGGGAGGAAACTTGCCATACCAGTAAGTCCCTTTAACCTTCCACATCCGGCGTTCCGTGTCCAAGAGACTTACAATGACATATGTACAGAAAAGGATCTTAAAACGATAGAAAACAACTGGCCCGCTATCTACACTGACGGCAGTAAAATCTCAGGCAAGGTTGGGGCCGCTGTAAGCTGCTGGGAAAATGGAAAGGAAACTCACAAGGTAAAAATTAAATTAGGTAATCACTGCAGCGTTTACCAGGCGGAACTAGTTGCAATATTGAAGGCACTCAACATCATAAGATGCAAACGGGGATTTGGTAAATCTAATATATTGAGTGACTCTCGGTCGGCCTTGGAAAACCTTTCAAATCCTAGTACTCTTAATCCTCTGGTAGCTGAAATTCTTGAAAATATACAGGATATACGTAATAATCAAGGCGATGTGAAGTTCTTCTGGATTAAAGCTCATTGTGGAATCCCAGGGAATGAAAGAGCTGATGAACTGGCGAAATCAGCAGCGGAGACGTCTAAGCAAGCGCCAACTTACGACTGTTTCCCACTGTCCTTTGCAAAGCGTCAAATCAGGGACAACTCAATAATAAGGTGGCAAGAAAGGTACACCACATCCGACACAGGGTCAACGACAAGAAGATTCTTCCCATGTATAAAGCATATAAAACTATGTGTAAAATAAAATAAACAACTTGATGTCGCAAATGTTGACAGGTCATGGAGGCTTTAAATCATACCTGTTTAGATTTAAGTTGTCACAAAGCCCCTACTGTAGCTGTGATAGTCAAACATCGCAAACAATAGAACATATCCTTTTAGACTGTCCGAAATTTGCTTATGCAAGACTATCATGCGAGCAAAGTATGGGCTTTGCGTTAAAAGAGGAAACCCTATGTAAAGCTATTAACAGCAATGACAGCCGATTTCACTTTTTAAAATTCGCAAAACAAAGCATTGAAATTATTCTCAAAGAGAATAATTCAAGGCACAAATAATAAATATTGATAATTGTTTGTTATTTGTGTTTTGAATTGAATTGTTATACTCTCATTTAGATCCACAATGTAATTAAATGAAAAAAAGTAATGTCAATAATGTAATACTTGCAGAAATAAAAGGATTGTTATTAGCAATAAGTTAAAATATATTATAGTATGTACAAAAATATATGAAAAAAAAGAGTATTTCACATATTATTAATTAACAAATAACAAGAAAAAAAGGGAAAATAAAAATTAATTATACTCACATCTAAATACATAATGAACTAAGTTATGTCAATGTACTTGTACAGTAAAAAAAAAAAAAATAATTGATCGGAAAGATATTACCATACAAACAGAAATAAAAGGATTGGTATAAATAGAAAAGGAGAAATAAATGATGTAGTTAATGTAATTAGTTTGAAACAGATAATGTAATAAGAGCAAAACACTAATATAAAGTAGCGGAATACATGATAATTAGTAATAAGTTAATAAGGAAAAAAAAAAAAAAGTATATAAAAAAAAAAAAGAAATATAAAAAAAAAAAGTTAGTGGTTTTGAAAAAGAAATAATTAAAAATGTATAAAGGTGCTGTAAAAGACACAACAGCAGATGAACTGAGCACAAAAAAAAAAAAAAAAAAAAAAACCTAACCTAACCTAACCTAACCTAACCTAACCTAACCTAACCTAACCCAACCCAACCTAACCTAACCTAACCTAACCTAACCAACCCAACCTAACCTAACCTAACCAACCCAACCTAACCTAACCTAACCTAACCTAACCTAACCTAACCTAACCTAACCTAACCTAACCTAACCTAACCTAACCTAACCTAACCTAACCTAACCTAACCTGTCAAATCATTATGAATAGTCAGCCATTGCAATTTTCCGCCAAATAAAGTATTTAGGGGTCATTATAGACCAAAAATTGAATTTCATTAAACATGCAGAATATACAATACAAAAATCGTACAATCTATTTCAAAAATTAGTTAAATATATAAAACCCACTTGGGGAGTAAATTCAGAAAATGTATACCATATATCTTGCTGTAATAGAACCTATCGTTTGCTATGCAGCAAGTATTTGAGTTCTGCTCTTAAATATAAGTATATTGAAAACGTTTACTTTCTCTTCAACGCAATTTCGCCATAAAAATCATTAGAGGATTTAGAACAAACAGCACGGCAACTGCAATCTTTAGCAAAACTTCATCCTTTACAGGCTAAAGTAAAATGTGCAAATTTAGAAACAACGAAACGATGCAAAACCTCCATATATCTTCCTAAAGACATTGAACTCGAAACACCAGTGACACCTGCAGAACTTCCACATCCTTGCCAAAGAAAAGCGATTAAATTTCAGGAAGCATCAAATCAACAGGATATAAATCAGTACTCCGATACAGCAACATCCAGTATATTTACAGATGGAAGCAAGACTGACAAAGGTGTGGGAGCTGCTTTTGTTGTTCTTCACTCGGAGAGTCAAAACGTTATTAAAAAATATAAACTGCACGACACTTGCTCAGTATACCAAGCAGAACTTTTCGCAATTTTTAAAGCAAGTGAATGGATCCTGAACAGTAAACTTACAAAATTTACAATATTTTCCGATAGCAAGTCAAGCCTCTTAGAGTTAAATAACCCAAACACAACGAACCCATTAGCAGCAAAAATACACCGCAATGTTACTAATGCTGAAACAAGAAATAAAACAGTTAGATTCATCTGGACAAAAGCCCATAATGGTGTAATCGGAAATGAATTAGCGGACTCGGCAGCGAAGGCAGCAACGAATTTAAACAAAGCCCCGGATTATTCAAAATTTCCTATCAGCTACATAAAACAAATCCATCGTAAGACTTTACAAATTGCGAGTGAAGATTACTACAACAACATAGCTAACTGCACATATACCAAAACATGGTGTCCATCATATGAGACACTCCATATCGTCTTAGAAAAAATCAAACCTGACTTTCATTTTACGCAAATCCTAAGTAATCACGGATTCCACAAAAGCTACCTACATAGGTTTAAAATAAGCGCAAATGATTATTGCCCATGTGATGGAAGCACATCTCAAACTATTATACACCTAATAAAAGATTGCCCAAAATTTAATAACACTAGAATAGACCATGAAATTATCTGCAATAACTTAAAAATAAATCCATATGAATTAACAGACATAGTTAAAAAATGCACAACTATAGAAACGTTTACAAAACACATAAAAATATTGTCAATTCATTAAAAATTCAATAATTAATAAAAGTAAAAATAATTATAAAATAAAGTAAAAATAGACAACAAGATTATTTCAAAACCAAATAACTACAGAGATCCAATCTTTATAATGCAACTTGTATCCCGATAGCATATTGCATTATATAAGAGAACTTAACAACCTCTTATATATTTATAAAAAAAAAAAAAAAAAAAAAAACCTAACCTAACCTAACCTAACCTAACCTAACCTAACCTAACCTAACCTAACCTAACCTAACCTAACCTAACCTAACCTAACCTAACCTAACCTAACCTAACCTAACCTAACCTAACTTAACCTAACCTAACCTAACCTAACCTAACCTAACCTAACCTAACCTAACCAACCCAACCTAACCTAACTCTAACCTAACCTAACCTAACCTAACCTAACCTAACCTAACCTAACCTAACCTAACCTAACCTAACCTAACCTAACCTAACCTAACCTAACCTAACCTAACCAACCTAACCTAACCTAACCTAACCTAACCTAACCTAACCTAACCTAACCTAACCTAACCTAACCTAACCTAACCTAACTCTAACCTAACCTAACCTAACCTAACCCAACCACTTCCCCACTATATGGAAGGAAGCAGTAGTTGTGGTCCTTCGAAAGCCCGGAAAGGAGGACTATACGCACCTGAAGGCCTACAGACCTATAGGTCTGCTACCAGTTATGGGAAAAGTCCTGGAGAAGATGGTTATTAGAAGGATAAGATGGCATATTCAACCAGGGTTAGTACTCGCCAATACGGCTTCACACCCAGAGAAGACCGAAGACTCCTCTATGACATGATGGAATACATACGTAGACAGTTACGAAATAAGAAGATAGTTACCATGATATCCCTTGACATGGGGAGCATTCGATAGTGCTTAGTGGCCAGCAATTAGATGTCGGTTGGCTGAGGAAAGATGCCCCATAAACATCAGGAGATTGGTTGACAGCTATCTCCAGGACAGAAGAGTTAGAGTGAGATATGCAGGGTGGAGCAAACACAGCCAACTACCAAGGGGTGCGTTCAGGGCTCCATAGGAGGACCGGTTCTGTGGAACTTGCTTCTAGACCCTTTGCAAGGAGCTCGAGAAAAGAGGTGACCGGTGCCAAGCATTTGCCGACGACATCGTCCTGTTGTTTGCAGGTGACACGGCTCTTGAGATCCAAAGACGAGCGAATGCCACTCTTGAACATGTTCGGAGGTGGGGAATTGTAACAAACTCAAATTCGCGCCATAAGACTAAGGCTATGGTTATAACCAACAAATTGAAATACGATTCCCACGTCTCGACATGGGCGGATATGCATTGGCATGTCGGAGGAGATTAAGGTGCTTGGTGTCACCGTAGACAGAAAACTCACCTTTAACACCCATGTGAGGAATGTGTGTAGGAAGGCAACAGCACTCTACGGACAACTATCGAGAGCTGCAAAGATTAGTTGGGGCCTTCAACCAGAGATCATCAGGACGATGTACACGGCGGTCGTTGAGCCGGTAGTATTGTACGCGGCGAGCGTTTGGGCGCCAGCGGCTAGCAAATTGGGAATAAAAAAGCAGCTAAATGCTGTGCAAAGAGGATTTGCTCAGAAAATTTGTAGGGCTTACCGTACTGTCTCCTTGCACTCGGCACTAACATTAGCTGGCTTGCTTCCTCTAGACCTGAGAGTCCAAGAAGCAGCTTCCCTTTTTGAGGCAAAGAGGTAAACTCAGTCGGTGTTGGGGACCGAGTGGTGGAGGCGGGGTGAGCTATGCAGAATTGCCACATCCAGCATCCCACATGGACCTGGAATTCATTTGCCTGGGAAACGAGTGCGAAACGACACTAAACAACACCCAAAGTCTCCGAATATTTACCGATGGGAGCAAAATAGAGGGAAAAGTCGGAGCTGCATTATCCTTTTGGAATAATGAAGCCGAGACAGGAACTCTAAAGCTCAAACTGTCGGACTACTGCACCGTTTACCAGGCAGAATTACTGGCCATATTTAGGGCAACCGAGCGAATCCTCAGTAGGAAAGAACAAAGTTTTGGGGTTTACAGTGACTCGAGAGCAGCACTCGAGACCATTGTCAACCACGAAACCAAACATCCCCTTGCAGTAAAAACTCGCAAAAACATACAAGCCGTTTTTTCACAACAAAAAAGTATCCAATTGTTCTGGATTAAAGCCCACGCGGGTCTGCCAGGAAATGAACGGGCCGATGAGTTGGCAAAACAAGCTGCGTTACGAATTAAGGGCAAACCAGCATATGACCTGTGCCCAGTATCTTTTGTAAAAAGACTAATCCGACTGGAGACACTAGAAAAATGGAACCGAAGATATGTAGAAGGCGATGCGGGTGGAACAACAAAGATCTTTCTCCCTAGTGCTGTGATTGCATATAAGCTGGTTAGGGAAACAGCACTGTCTCCTACAATGGTTCAGGCCATGACCGGGCATGGTGGGTTCTCCGATTACCTGTACCGATTTAAATGTAAGGAGAATCCCTCATGTACCTGTGAACCAGGAGTAGAGGAGACAGTGCTACACATACTACTTGAATGTCCCAGATTTGGTAAAGATAAACAGGAGTTTGAAACTGCGTTCGGAATAAACATGGAAAGAGGCAACATTTGGTCATTGTTAGCTGAAAAATATACGAGAGCAAAATTTATTACTTATTGTGAGGGTATTGTTAAACGAGCTGCAAAAACGAATAAAGATTAATATTATCATTTGATAACTACGGCATCTTCATAATTGAAGTAAACAAGATAAACGGTGCTTCCTTGTATCTATATCGCATATAGATGAGAGAATGCACCGAACACAATATTATAGTGAGTTCTTATCACTTATTAATAAAAAAAAAAAAAAAAAAAAACTTAAATAAAGAACTTCAAACGTTAACAGATATAAAAGACTCTGAAATTAAATGTCAGAGGGCTGCATATTTAAAAAAAAAAAAAAAAAAAAAAAAAAACCTAACCTAACCTAACCTAACCTAACCTAACCTAACCTAACCTAACCTAACCTAACCTAACCTAACCTAACCTAACCTAAACCTAACCTAACCTAACCTAACCTAACCTAACCTAACCTAACCTAACCTAACCTAACCTAACCTAACCTAACCTAACCTAACCTAACCTAACCTAACCTAACCAACTACAACTTTGCTAATAACTTTGTCAAAAATTGGTATTTTTCGTTCAAACTTTTTCTAAATAGTGTAACTAATTACTCCCCATATGTATATATAGTTTTCTTTGTAAATTTTCTTCTTTTTATAATTAATTTTCATATTTTCATTCTTTTATAATCGTAAATTCATAATAAAAACATAAATTCACCTATAACTTTGCACAAAATTGGTCTTTTTCATTCAAATTTTCATTTTAATTAGTGTAATTAATTGCCCCTCGTATTCTCCTATAGTTTTCTTTGTAAATTTTCACTGTTAAATAATTAATTTTCACATTTTTCGTTTTCTTATGGTCGTAATTTCATTAAATTTTTAAATTTTTACAAATCTTCGTTTATTTTGCTCTTTTTGCTCCTGTTAGGTCCGTCGCGTGTAGAAACTGCCATCCGCACTCTAACCTGCACAATAAAACACACGGAAATAGAAAAATTCGCTACTTACCTAAACCGAGGTATAGTGGTCGATCGTTAAAAATATATAAATTCAACTACAACTTTGCTAATAACTTTGTCAAAAATTGGTATTTTCGTTCAAACTTTTTCTAAATAGTGTAACTAATTACTCCCCATATGTATATATAGTTTTCTTTGTAAATTTTCTTCTTTTTATAATTAATTTTCATATTTTCATTCTTTTATAATCGTAAATTCATAATAAAAACATAAATTCACCTATAACTTTGCACAAAATTGGTCTTTTCATTCAAATTTTCATTTTAAATAGTGTAATTAATTGCCCTCATATTCTCCTATAGTTTTTTTTGTAAATTTTCACTGTTAAATAATTAATTTTCACATTTTCGTTTTCTTATAGTCGTAATTTCATTAAATTTTAAAATTTTACAAATCTTCGTTTATTTTGCTCTTTTGCTCCTGTTAGGTCCGTCGCGTGTAGAAACTGCCATCCGCACTCTAACCTGCACAATAAAACACGGAAATAGAAAAATTCGCCCTCCACCCTCCGTTCTTGCTTACTTACGTTAATTTTGTAATCTAATTTTTAATAAATCTCTATATTTTACTAAATTTTGTTTTTATCGTCTTAATATATTTCTAGTTCTGTTTATTATTGTAAAATATTATAAAATGGCTCCTGGCAGTAATGAATCGCCTATTTTGCCCGCGACAGCAGAAGAAATCACAAATGTTCCTAAGTATACGGAAGTCGTTAATAAATTGGTAGCATGCATTGTGAACGCGGTCAACGACGGTAAGAGTGTCACGGCAGCCAATAAGCGCCTTATCACAGTTGCTTCGGAAGAAATAAGGAGAGCAAACTTGGTCCTTACTAATATTACATCCACGCTGTCTACTCCCGCCGAGGATCTCAAAAATGATATTATCACTTGTGTGCGTGAAGAAATGGCTCATTTCAAGAACTCAGTTAGCAGCGCTACTTTGGGGCGATTATCTTACGCCCAAGTTGCTTCTTCAAACGCTAATCAATCACCTAAGATAAACAACCACGGGACTACCCTCCCTTCAACCAAACCAGCAATAATCGTTACCCCCAAAATAGACGTAAAAAATAAGCAGGAAGTGATTGACGTTTGGCGCAAAAGTATCAGCTTCCGCGCCACCAGATATGCACCGGCTCGTGTTCAAACTGTGTCACACAATAAATTAAGGGTCGAGTTTGATAACGAACAGCAGCGTGACGAAACTCTAACGCGTCTATTGAATTCTAAGGTAGTGACAGCTGAACCTGCACGTAAGCTCAGGCCCATGATAATTCTGAAAGGAATTTCTATTGACACCCCAGCTAAAGAATTAGTGGATATTATTAAAATGCAAAATTCTGAACTATCTGATATTATTGCGGAACAGGATGACTTAAAATTTTGCTTTAAACGCACTAACAGGAACCCAAACTTATACAATGCAGTCTTTCGATCTCAACCCACAGTTTGGAGAAAAATCATTAGCATGTGTAAACTATCCATCGATCATCAGCGTATACACGTTGAGGAATTCTCGCCATTTATGCAATGTCATAATTGTTACCAGTTTGGGCACACAAAGAATAAATGCACTTCGGAAAACACTGCATGTGGTCACTGCCGCAACCGCACACAAGTCAGACAATTGTCCTAAAAAAGATAACCCGGACTGCGCTCAGTGTATCAACTGTGTCGCACATAACACCAAGTACAGCACAAAACTTGATACCAAACATAAGGCTACATCCACTTATTGCCCCAGGCTGCGAGCCATAAAAGAAAGAATCATAAACCGCATATATTATGGATCAAGTCAATAAACTCGAAGTATTACAGTGTAACTTAGATAAGTCAAAGAACAGTCAACACGAATTTATTCTTTCTTTTATGGCCGGCCAATTCCAGATAGCTCTGGTGTCAGAACCCTATGCTGGATCTAGCAATATTGTTAAATCCATCCCTGGTATCAACATATTTCAGTTCTCCAATGGTAACAGGGTTAAAGCGTGCATTATGACAAAATCTGGCTGTGGTTCCGTACTGGGTCTATCCAAATTCTCGTCAGCTAACCTTAGTGCGGTTCAATTAAATATTGGGGGCTGTAAACTATATATAGCATCTGTTTATATAGAACCTAATAGTGACGATGACAATACATTGCAACGGTTAGACAACTTTTTAAAAATGACCAGTAACTGCCATCAGCTGGTTGGCGGCGATTTTAACGGTTGGCACCCTATCTGGGGTAGCGACCGGGCAAACTCGCGGGGGAACGAAGTTATAGACATCGCTTATGGCAATGACATGTTTTCTGTAATAGAGGCCATACTCCTACTTTCGAGACAGTATCTTATGGGCGAGTGCGCAGCTCTTATATTGATCTTACACTTGCCTCTAGCTCTATATATGACCGGATTACAGACTGGAAAGTGGATCCTTCAATCTGTCTGTCTTCTGAACACAGGGCGGTGATATTCTCTGTCGCAACTCATGGTGAAAGGAGAAAACCAACAAAACAACCAGTACATTCAGATACAATACGAACAATATAAAATGGGAAGAACTAAAGCCTTCCTTTGAAGCCAAAATTGTGGAATATGTACCCCAAAATGTAATGGTTGAACAGATGCAGGCAAATGAACTAGAAAATTACATAATCTCAGTTACATCGGCAATTCAAAAAACATGTGATGAACTACTTCCAAGGTCAACTGGTCGAAAATACCGTTGCCCTTGGTGGACTGATGAACTTGAATGTCTCAAGAAACAAGTTATACGTAACCATCATAACATACAAAAACTCCGCCGACAAAATAAACCACTTGAATATGCCCGGAAAAAGAACGCTTAAAATTGCTTACTCAAAACCTTCATAGAAACTTCCACGCGACACTTCAGATACTTTTGTGAAAGGCAAGGAAGGAGGATGTATGGTCCGTTACAAACAGAATTATCAAATCACGCCCACCTGCTCTACCACCAGCAACACTAAAGAAAAGCGATGGTTCATACACCACCTCCAGTCTGAAACTGCCCAAGCTCTTCTCGATAAATTTTTCCCGATGATGACCTAAATGATACAACAATTCAAGAAAAGCCTGAACCTCGCAATTACTCACCAAATACTCGGATGAACCCCTTTTACCTACGAAGAAATTCTCAGTAGCTTAAATAGTATGAATCCGAAAAGCACCCGGCACGGACCATCTTACTTGATATTTGCTTACTATTTGTCAAAAGCTTCCCAGACCTCATCACTTCAGTAATTAATCGTTGCTTTAGACTAGGATATTTTCCAGATATTTGGAAGAAAGCTTTATTAAAATTCTCCTAAGCCTCACAAGGATGACTACCTAAATATCTCTTCCTTCCGCCCCATAGGTCTGATTAATGTTTTGGAAAATTGTTTGAAAAACTTGTTATACGAAGATTAACATACTTCATGCACCAGAAAGATCTTTTTAATCCAGCACAGTTCGGTTTTAAAGAACAAACCTCTACCGTCAATGCATTAACCAATATAATAGATACAATCAACCATGCCATAGCCAATAAAGAGCAGGTACTCCGCAGTTTCTTTAGATATCCAAGCTGCCTTTGATTGCGCTTGGTGGCCGGCAATATACCGCCGACTACATAAAATTGGATGCCCCCGTAATATCTATTCTATCCTGCGTAGCTACTTTCAAAATCGATCTGCAATTATTCATTTCGGAGACAGCACGGCTAGTAAAACTCTGACGAGAGGTTGCGTCCAGGGTTCGGTCTGTGGCCCCTTTCTTTGGAATTTAATTGTGGATGAACTTCTTGACATAGACATGCCACCTGGAGTTACGATACAAGCATTTGCGGATGATATAGTCCTCCTTGTACACGCCAAATATAGTAATGATTTACAGCTTAACGCAAATAATGCTCTAAATATAATAACTGAATGGGGTCGCGAGATGAAACTTACTTTTGGAGTTGCCAAAACACAGGCCATCGCATTTACTTGCAAGGCTGCAAAATGCAAACTATATATGTCTGGTCATCAGGTGATTTTTTTCCAACGAGATTAAACTTCTAGGTATTTTAATAGACAAACAGCTAAAATTCATCAAACATGTAGATTACATCGTCAACAAAGTCCGTAAACTATACACTAGGTTAATAATATTCGTCAAGCCCACTTGGGGTATCCATTCCGAGAATATAGAAATTATTTATAGACATGTAATTGAGCCAATAGTCTGTTATGCTGCCTCTATCTGGCAATCTGCAATCGGGTACAAGTGCGTGAAAGAGAAACTACTCTTTGCAACGAAACTTTGCCCTTAGAATCATCCGTGGCTTTAGAACCGTGAGTACAGTGGCTTGCATATCACTTGCCCAACTATGCCTGCTCCCAATAAAAATACAGGAAATAGCAGACAATGAGCGCACAAGAATCACACATGTATCACAGTACCTACCTTCTGATATCACACTAGACGTTCCCGCTAAACCAGGAAATCTATTACACCCGTCTTTGCGAAAACCTATCAAATTTACTGAAAACTAACACCAACAGATGATGTTAAAAATGTCTACCAAATTTACACCGATGGTAGCAAGCACAACAATAAAGTAGGTGCCGCATTTGTGATATACAAACCAACCGGAGAAAACTAACACGTAAATATAAATTACATGACTCGTGTTCAGTCTTTCGCCGAACTCCTCGCCATTTCAAAAGCCTGCGAATGGATTATGGAACACAAAATCAATCCCACACACATATTATCCGACAGTAAATCAGGACTTCAAGAAATTGCTAACGAAAATAGTTATAACTCCCTCGTAGTATCGATCCATAGGATAATACATCAGATTGAATCACTTAATTTAAAAGTAACTTTTTGCTGGATTAAAGGTCATACTGGAATTTCTGGCAATGAAGAAGCGGATGCAGCCGCTAAAAGCGCGGCAGCCTCACACCGATCTTATGAATTTGCCAAATTCCCAATAACCCATGTAAAATACCTTAATCGACAGCACGCCATTAACGAAACGGAAGAATTTTACCTTCAAAGTAACAAAGGCATATACACCAAATCTCTTTGTCCTACATACGAGCAACTCACCCTAACTGTTAAAGCACTTGCACCTAACTTTGCCATAACCCAATATCTTAGCAATCATGGATATCATAAGGAATACTTACATCGTTTTAAAATAACAAATGATAATAAATGCCCATGCGATCAAACGAGCGTACAATCTATGACACATCTCATAAGAAACTGCCCTGTATTTATCAAAACAAGAATGGAACACGAGGTTGCATGCACTGTTTTAAGGATAGAACCATAATTTATCAGAAATAATTTCCAAAGTAACTACAACACAAACTTTTAAAGCTCATGTCAACTATATTATAAGTAAATTAAAAAAACTCAACAATAATACAGCTATAGTAAATTAAAATTATGAAGCATTTGTAAATTAACTAAATTTAAGGAGAAATAAGTAAAATAATTAATAAATAAGATAATCTTTGTATGTAAATCGTAATATTTGTTTTATTAATATTATATATGTAGTCTATAATAGAAATATATATAATAAAGATATTTATTACCATTAATCAAATTAATTTTCTACTTGTCTTAAGTAAAACATAAACAAAACTCAAAATTATTAAAAAAAAAAAAAAAAAAATATTATGTGAACCATTGTTAAAAGATCTCAGATGTAAATATTAACGGTAAACAAAGCAAAATGCGGACCATAAAATAAATTCATTTTTAAACAAAGTTGAAAACCATAAGGAATTGTATACCGATAGCAATTCCTCATGGGAAAAAATTAAAAAAAAAAAAAAAAAAAAAACCTAACCTAACCTAACCTAACCTAACCTAACCTAACCTAACCTAACCTAACCTAACCTAACCTAACCTAACCTAACCTAACCTAACCTAACCTAACCTAACCTAACCCCAGTCCGGTGTCAACAGCCGTCCCGAACGCCACGTTTTTGAGTTGCTCCGCACTTAAAAATTCGGAAAAATAGGTTTTTTGCGTCCGATTTTGGTGCGCGATATACCAAAAGACGCGTCTCGACTCGAGGTTCAATAAAGTGAAAAGTGATAGAAAATCGGAATTGTGGTTCAGGAGTTATTGGAAAAAAAGTGATTTTCAAAAAGTGAAAAATCTTTGAAGCGAAACGCTGTGCAATCTAACGCTTTTACCCTAACTTTTTAAAGTGTGGTTTAGAAGGTATTATTGACTTCTATACATGTGCGAAATTTGAGATTTTTCTGTGTGATAGTTTCGGAGAAAAACGCAAAAAAACAAGTGCCACGTGGGCACGTGTTTTGTGACGCAGTGTCGTGCGGCTACTTTTGAAGTCGTATTCTAGTAGCAAATGCAGAGAGGAGCCTGGAACAATTTTCGGAACTTTCATAAGTTAAGTGGTTCAAGAGTTATTGGTGTTTAAAATTTTTGCAAAATTTGACAGTTAAATAAATCAAAAACTAAATCGAAGACCCCTAGTTTTTATAGTTCGGCTTTAAAGCTATTAGTGGTCCCTACAAATGTGAAAAATTTGAGACTTGTATGTATTATACTTTCGGAGAAAATTGCAAAAAAACAAGTACCACGTGGGCACGTGTTCTGTGAAGCAGAATCGTGCGGCTGCTTCTGAAGTCGCATTCCGTCAGTAAACGCGGAGAGGCGCCGGGAGAAATTTTTGGAATTACAATAAGTTAAGTGGCTAAAGAAATATTGAACTTTTAAGTTTTAAAAATATTTGTTAATTTAATTTCTCAAAAAGGAAAGTGAAATTCTTAGTTTTTATAACAAAATAGTGTTAAGAGGACTGTATTTAATGTATATATAAAAATTTAGATTTTTCTGATAAGTAGTTTTTTAGTTAGGATTTTTTAAATTATTTAGTTTTACATATGTTACCTTTTATTAAGTGTTAAAAAGTTAAAAAATATATAGATACATAACCTATATAGAATTCAACATCTCGGAATTTTTGTAGATTTTTAAAACAAAATTTGGCCGAAAAAATCAAAATTTTTTAAAAAATTATACTATTTTTGTTAAAAATTTATTTAAAAGAGGCTTTAAACGCCAAATAATTTATTCAGTTATATTCTTGACACCGAGACCTTTCAAATGAGCCCAAAGACGGGTGAAATCGGTTAAGAGACGCCCAAAATAACCTTTTGTGTTCTGGACCGGCGGCCATTTTAAAAAGTTTAAAACCGAAATAACTCGTGTTCTAGGGGTCGTAGCGAGTTGTGGTTTTGGGCTTTATTATTGCCACATTATAGTCTCTCTTATAAATACGAAAATACGCTCTACAAAAATTTGCTAAGTGAAGCCTCCTACAAGACCAAAATATAAGGTCCAGAGAGTGCTTTCTGTGGCAACCAAAACCGCGAAACTCTGCGACAAAAACTGACCAAGTTATTAACAATTTAAATTTTGGTCGCCATTTTGGTCGCCATATTGGAAATTTTTAAACAGACGTATCTCCGAAAGTCTTGGGTGGATTTCGATGCGGTTTTCGATATACGTGATTGCCTAAGGTCATCTATCGTACCATCTGATAATATTAGTGACTTGGCGGCCATTTTGGTTAGCCATTTTGTAAAATATTATAACCGCTATAACTTTTTATGTACTGCATCGATTTCTGCTGGATTTTCGGAATAAGATAGAATATATATTTGACTTTCTATCTGACAAATAAAAAAGGTACTCTACATAGAGACAACTGTGTGACTTACGTGTATTCCCTCTCAGATAAGTAAGACTTGCTATTTCATTCGAAATACTAGAGGACAACCTTCTAAGGTATAAAACGCAGTGAGGAACTCTACATAGAGTTAAAAAATTTATTTTTAAAATTTATTGTTGATTTCTTTTTAGTCAAATTTGACTGCACACATAGCTGTGTCACGGTGGGTCTGGACATTTCCTACACCGTTAGTTTAGGACATATTTCATATTTTATTTTATTTTTATTTTTACTTTACTTTTATACAAATTTTTATTATTTTATTTTATTATACTGTGTGACGCTTTCCCCTGACAATGCTTGGAATCCGAACCCCTGCCAAAAAGGGGCAAGAAAGTGACAAGGAGAGACGTTCTCCAAATGGAGTGGAGATGGCAGGTCCATCTCCAGAAATGAAACAGAAGTGTAAGAAGTATTGGAGAATGGAGACAGGGCAAAGTTCGGAACCAGGATCTCAAGGAAAGGAATTGAAGTTACCCCTAGCAGCTCGCACAAAGCAGGCGACGGCTCCTTCCACAAGTAGACCGTCAACTGAAAAACTAGAGAACCCACCTGAAAAAGCAATAGAAAAATATGCAGACAGAGTAACTGAAGCGAGGGCATGTCTGCACAAGGCAAAATTGCACCTAAGTAACTCAAGAAATTTAAAAACCGACATTAAGCTTGAGGTTACACAAAATATAGATAGATTGTATCAATTAGTTAAGGAGGCAGAGATGGAAAGAAAAATGGGAGCAGGGAACAAAAAACAGGATGAACAGAGTAGAATGGTGGAGAGATCGGAGAGACAAGATGAAAGTAGGAAAGAAGCAGAAGATAGCCTAATAAAAAAGATAGAGCAACATAGCAAAATGCTCGAGGAAAATAAGAAGGAGATGGAAAACTTGAGAAATATACTTAAAGAACAAGGAAATAGGGAGGAAAAGACAACATACGCAAGTGTAGCCGCCAGGAAGAGCAGTGGAATACCATCGGGATATGTTGCAACTCACTCAATCGCCATTTCGTCACAAGATGAAAAAGATACTGGAGACCAAGTACTAGAAAAGATCAGGAAGGTAGTAAACGCAAGGGAAGAAGGATTTAAAATTGATAAAGTGAGGAAGGCCAGAGATCGAAGAATAATTATAGGATGTAGCACTCGAGAAGAAGTAAAAAGATTCAGGAAAGAATAAGCAAAGAAGGATCCCAATTAACGGTAGAAAAATAAAAACAAAGATCCGATGGTAATACTAAAAGACGTGATGAGTTACAACACGGATGGCGACATTATCAGGGCTATAGAACATCAGAACAAGCAGATGTTAGAGGTTGGTTGACGAAGAGCAAAGGATGGAGGTGAAATATAGGAAAATATAATACTATCCGACATGGATCCGATAATACTATCCGACAGCAAGTCAGGACTGCAGGAAATCAGTAATTCTAATAGTACAAATTCATTAGTAAATGTAATTCACAAAATAGTTAACAAAACTAAAATTAAAATACATTTTATCTGGATAAAAGCACATATTGGTATATCAGGTAATGAGGCCGCCGACTTAGCAGCCAAAGCGGCGGCCACCAGTCACAATGCCCCTATGTTCTTCAAATTTCCCTTAAGCTTCGTGCGCAAACTCGGTAAAGAAAACAGTAAAATAGCTTCTGAGTCATTTTATCAAAATAATACTAAAGGAGAAATCACCAGAAAATGGTTGCCCACACTTACACATATACAAGCATTATATCATGTCACAAAACATTCATTTGCTCTCACACAAATTCTTACTGGGCATGGATATCATAAAGAGTATCTATATAAGTATAAAATAGTCGATAATAACACTTGTCCTTGTGATGATATAACGATACAAACGATAACACACTTAGTAACGGAATGTCCTAAATATCAAAATACCCGGTACGAACATACTATGATATGTGATAATCTTAAAATTAAACCTTTTGATTTGGAACAAGTTATAAGCAAAGAAAGCACACTGAATTCATTCTTGAATCACATCAACAGCATCATATTTAATCTAAAGAAATTCAATAAAACCGAAAGTTCCTAAAGTGTTACAGCAACCAAAAATACCATTTTAGTCGTAAATAAATACATGCTGAAACCTTTTGATTATTGTATGTAAATAAATAAATACCAGGATGATATAAAAACTATAAAATTAATTCAAACTTAAAATAAAATTAAGTTAAAAGGCTAATAATGTAGTAATTAAATTTCTGGATTAAATTATTAAACATATAAAAAAGGAAAGATTAAAATAACAGTGATAAATATAAAACAAAGATGTATATAAAACAAAGAACTGTTCTGTATCAAATAGCAGAACAGCAATGTTCAAACATTGCAACAAAAATACCGCAAATGATGGAAGAAATCGCTTGTGGTCAAAAAAAAAAAACCTAACCTAACCTAACCTAACCTTTTTTTTTTTTTTGCGGGGAAACTCATGGACTACCTCCGCCTGGGGAAAGGCGGAGGCGTGCCGGACTCTTACCGGCTAAAACCACCCCGGTGTCTCCTCGCACGTGCGCGCGGAGCCGCGGGAATCCAAATTCTTCCGCAGCCCCACACTAGTGTTGGCCCGGTCTGTTCGGGCCTCGTCTCCTGCACGGGGTAGTGAGGTGTTCGACTACCCCGTGCATCGCCTCAGAGGCGCGCCGACACCCGCTCGCGCCTCCGCCTCGGGTCCATCGAAGAGGGGGCGGGGACTTCCCAAGTCCCTCGCCCTGACCCATTCATGGGGGCCGGAAGAGCGCTTAGTAGCGCCCGCTGCGGCCCCAGCGGAGGATCTGGTCTCTGGCTCCGCCGCCAACCAAGTTTCGGCCGCGGAGGTAGGAGAGCGGCGCCTCGCAATACCGACACTCCTCTCCCCGCGGCCCCACCACCACCGCATCAACGGTGCGGTTCGTCTGAGTCGCGGAGGATAGGCGAGTGGCGCATCGCCATACCAACACTCCTCTTCCTCCGCGACTCCACCTCGGCTGCAGCGGTAAGGGGAGTGGACCAACCCTCCCGCAGCAGCCCACCGACACACATCCGAAGTGGGCTCGCCGAGCCCACACGGAGTGGCCACCTCGGGCCGGCCCTACACCTCGGGCCAGCCAAGGGGTTCCTCTTTGTTCACCGCGGGTGACCAAGCCACGGCTACTAAGCCCCCCCGCCACGACAAGGCGGGAACCCGTTCGGGGACCTAACCTAACCTAACCTTTTTTTTTTTTGCGGGGAAATCATGGACTACCTCCGCCTGGGGAAAGGCGGAGGGCGCCGGACTCTTACCGGCTAAAACCACCCCGGTGTCTCCTCGCATCGTGCGCGGGGCCGCGGGAATCCAAATTCTTCCGCAGCCCCACACTCAGTGCTGGCCCGGTCTGTCGGGCCTCGTCTCCTGCACGGGTAGTGAGGTGTCTGACTACCCCGTGCATCGCCTCAGAGGCGCGCGCCGACACCCGCTCGCGCCTCCGCCTCGGGTCCATCGAAGAGGGGCGGGGACTTCCCAGGTCCCTCGCCCTGGACCCATTCATGGGGGCGGAAAGGGCGTTGTCCGCCCTTCTCCTGCGCTCGGTGCGCCTTCTGCGGCCGGGGAAGGAGTCGAGATCTCCTTTCCCGTTCCGCAGTTTCCTTCTGCGACATCACGTCCTCGCAGAAGGACACCACTGCGTCCCACGACTCTGCGCTACCGACCATCTTCCGCACTAAGGCCGGCAGCGACAGATCGCTTCCTACTTCATTTGTGAGGACACGGCGCTGCTCCTCCCAAGCTGCACACTGGCGAGCGTGTTGCGCCGTGTCCTCCCGCAATGGACGCAGTGGTGGCACCGAGCGTCCGGCTCCTGTCTATGCGGCACAGGTACTTGCCGAAGCAGCCATGCCCCGACAGCACCTGCGTCACCCTAAACGACAGGGAGCCGTGCCTTCTCCCGAGCCAGTCGTCGAGTACTGGCCGGATCGCCTCGACGGTAGCGAGGCCGGCGGTAGGGCGCGAAGCCTTTGCCGCCATTCCGCCAACCTAACCTTTTTTTTTTTTTTCGGGGAAACTCATGGACTACCTCCGCCTGGGGAAAGGCGGAGGGCGTGCCGGACTCTTACCGGCTAAAACCACCCCGGTGTCTCCTCGCACGTGCGCGGGGCCGCGGGAATCCAAATTCTTCCGCAGCCCCACACTAGTGCTGGCCCGGTCTGTCCGGGCCTCGTCTCCTGCACGGGGTAGTGAGGTGTTCGACTACCCCGTGCATCGCCTCAGAGGCGCGCGCCGACACCCGCTCGCGCCTCCGCCTCGGGTCCATCGAAGAGGGGGGGCGGGGACTTCCCCAAGTCCCTCGCCCCTGGACCCATTCATGGGGGCCGGAAGAGCGCTTAGTAGCGCCCGCTTTCGCGGCCCCAGCGGCGAATCTGGTCTTTGGCTCCGCCGCCAACCAAGTTTCGGCCGCGGAGGGTAGGGAGAGCGGCGCCTCGCAATACCGACACTCCTCTCCCCCCGCGGCCCCACCACCACCGCATCAACGGTGCGGCCCCGTCTGAGTCGCGGAGGATAGGGCGAGTGGCGCATCGCCATACCAACACTCCTCTTCCTCCGCGACTCCACCTCGGCTGCAGCGGTAAGGGGAGCGGACTAACCCCTCCCGCAGCAACCCACCGACACACATCCGAAGTGGGCTCGCCGAGCCCACACAGGTAACACCTCAGGCCGGCCCTACACCTCAGGCCAGCCAAGGGTTCCTCTTGTTCACCGCGGGCGACCAAGCCACGGCTACTAAGCCCCCCCGCCACGACAAGGCGGGAACCCGTTCGGGGGCGCCAACCTAACCTAACCTAACCTAACCTAACCTAACCTGGCGTTGGAGATGTCTAAAGACACCGCCAGCACCACCACCAGGATACTATCTCCTCCGCCAGGGCCCTCACGCGCGTAATAGCGTCTACGGTGGAGCGCCCGCGACGAAAACCAAATTGGTTCTCGTCCAGGTCCGGCCCTCTCTGCACAAGTGGCTGACGAGGCGATCTGCGATGATACGCTCAAAAGTTTGCCCGCCTCGTCAAGCAGCACTATGGGCCGGTAAGCGGACGGTGAGTCCGTGGGGCGCCCTCCTTCCTGAGCAGGACCAGCCTCCTCCTTCCACACACTGAGAAGCTGACCCTGCTGGAGACATGCCGTGAAGAGCCCCCTCAACTGGGGCTCTAGTTCCTTCAGAGCCAGGACGAGAGCTCGACCAGGAACTCCGTCGGGTCCAGGCGCTGTGTTCTTAGCCCGGAGTCGCGACACGGCCGCTGTCGTCTCTGCTTGCGTTACCTCGGGGACATCGGTGCTCTCCTCTTCTGGAGAGTCTGTGGCTGAGGGCGAAGCCATCGCTGGGGGAACGTGTCCCACTCGTTCAGGGAAGAGAGCCGATACCACCGCCTCTAGCAACTGGGGTTGCATGTTTTGTGTTAGTGGAGGCGCCCAGGGACGCAACTTGCCCCAACCTAACCTTTTTTTTTTCGGGGAAATCATGGACTACCTCCGCCTGGGGAAAGGCGGAGGGTGCCGGACTTTACCGGCTAAAACCACCCCGGTGTCTCTCGCACGTGCGCGGGGCCGCGGGAATCCAAATTCTTCCGCAGCCCCACACAGTGCTGGCCCGGTCTGTCGGGCCTCGTCTCCTGCACGGGGTAGTGAGGTGTCGACTACCCCGTGCATCACCTCAGAGGCGCGCGCCGACACCCGCTCGCGCCTCCGCCTCGGGTCCATCGAAGAGGGGCGGGGACTTCCCAAGTCCCTCGCCCTGGACCCATTCATGGGGGCCGGAAGAGCGCTTAGTAGCGCCCGCTTTCGGCCCCAGCGGCGAATCTGGTCTTGGCTCCACCGCCAACCAAGTTTCGGCCGCGGAGGGTAGGAGAGCTGCGCCTCGCAATACCGACACTCCTCTCCCCGCGGCCCCACCACCACCGCATCAACGGTGCGGCCCCGTCTGAGTCGCGGAGGATAGCGAGTGGCGCATCGCCATACCAACACCTCTTCCTCCGCGACTCCACCTCGGCTGCAGCGGTAAGGGTAGCGGACCAACCCTCCCGCAGCAGCCCACCGACACACATCCGAAGTGGGCTCACCAAGCCCACACGGAGTGGCACCCGGGCCGGCCCTACACCCGGGCCAGCCAAGGGTTCCTCTTGTTCACCGTGGAGACCAAGCCACGGCTATTAAGCCCCCGCCACGACAAGGCGGGAACCCGTCTGGGGAACCTAACCTAACCTTTTTTTTTTTTTTTGCGGGGAACTCATGGACTACCTCCGCCTGGGGAAAGGCGGAGGGCGTGCCGGACTCTTACCGGCTAAAACCACCCCGGTGTCTCTCGCACGTGCGCGGGGCCGCGGGAATCCAAATTCTTCCGCAGCCCCACACTAGTGCTGGCCCGGTCTGTCCGGCCTCGTCTCCAGCACGGGGTAGTGAGGTGTTCAACTACCCCATGCATCGCCTCAGAGGCGCGCGCCGACACCCGCACGCGCCTCCACCTCGGGGCCATCGAAGAGGGGCGGGGATTTCCAGGTCCTCGCCCTGACCCATTCATGGGGCCGGAAAGGGCGTTGTCCGCCCTTCTACTGCGCTCGGTGCGCCTTCTGCGGCCGGGGAAGGAGTCGAGATCTCCTTTCCTGTTCCACAGTTTCCTTCTGCGACATCACGTCCTCGCAGAAGGACACCACCGCGTCCCACGACTCTGCGCTACCGACCATCTTCCGCACTAAGGCCGGCAGCGACAGATCGCTTCCTACTTCATTTGTGAGGACACGGCGCTGCTCCTCCCAAGCTGCACACTGGCGAGCGTGTGTTGCGCCGTGTCCTCCCCGCAATGGACGCAGTGGTGGCACCGAGCGTCCGGCTCCCTGTCTATGCGGCACAGGTACTTGCCGAAGCAGCCGTGCCCCGACAGCACCTGCGTCACCCTAAACGACAGGGAGCCGTGCCTTCTCCCGAGCCAGTCGTCGAGTACTGGCCGGATCGCCTCGACGGTAGCGAGGCCGGCGGTAGGGCGCAGAAGCCTTTGCCGCCATTCCGCCACCAAGACCTGACGGAGCTCCTCTCGGCGCAGCGCGATCTGCCGCTGCACCGGCCTCGAGCCCGTGCCCGCTCTTCCTCGCGCCATCGATATAATGACGCGAGTACTTTCGCCTCTAAGTCCCAGGGCGGGATCCGGCCAGGACGCAAGCCGCCTCGTAGAAATCGTGCGATACCCGCGGACGACTCTGACGGCCATCGCCCTTTGCGGTTTTCGCAGCATGGCGAGTGCTGGCCGTCATGTCCATCGCCCACACAGGGCCCCATACAGGAACCTAACCTAACCTAACCTAACCTAACCTAACCTGGCGTTGGAGATGTCTAAAGACACCGCCAGCACCACCCCACCCCGGATACTATCTTCTCCGCCAGGGCCTCAAGCGCGTAATAGCGTCACGGTGGAGCGCCCGCGACGAAAACCAAATTGGTTCTCGTCCAGGTCCGGCCCTCTCTGCACAAGTGGCTGACGAGGCGATCTGCGATGATACGCTCAAAAAGTTTGCCCGCCTCGTCAAGCAGCACTATGGGCCGGTACGCGGACGGTGAGTCCGTGGGGCGCCCTCCTTCCTGAGCAGGACCAGCCTCCCTCCTTCCACACACTGGGAAGCTGACCCTGCTGGAGACATGCCGTGAAGAGCCCTCAACTGGGGCTCTAGTTCCTTCAGAGCCAGGACGAGAGCTCGACCAGGAACTCCGTCGGGTCCAGGCGCTGTGTTCTTAGCCCGGAGTCGCGACACGGCCGCTGTCGTCTCTGCTTGCGTTACCTCGGGGACATCGGTGCTCTCCTCTTCTGGAGAGTCTGTGGCTGAGGGCGAAGCTATCGCTGGGGAACGTGTCCCACCTGTTCAGGGAAGAGAGCCGATACCACCGCCTTTAGCAACTGGGGTTGCATGTTTTGTGTTAGTGGAGGCGCCCAGGGACGCAACTTGCCCCAACCTAACCTTTTTTTTTTTTCGGGGAAATCCTCATGGACTACCTCCGCCTGGGGAAAGGCGGAGGGCGTGCCAGACTCTTACCGGCTAAAACCACCCAGTGTCTCCTCGCACGTGTGCGCGGGCCGCAGGAATCAAATTCTTCCGCAGCCCCACACTAGTGCTGGCCCGGTCTGTCCGGCCTCGTCTCCTGCACGGGGTAGTGAGGTGTTCGACTACCCGTGCATCACCTCAGAGGCGCGCCGACACCCGCTCGCGCCTCCGCCTCAGGTCCATCGAAGAGGGGCGGGGACTTCCCAGTCCCTCGCCCTGGACCCATTCATGGGGCCGGAAGAGCGCTTAGTAGCGCCCGCTTTCGCGGCCCCAGCGGCGGATCTGGTCTGGCTCCGCCGCCAGCAAGTTTCGGCCGCGGAGGGTAGGGAGGCGGCGCCTCGCAATACCGACACTCCTCTCCCCGCGGCCCCACCACCACCGCATCAACGGTGCGGCCCCGTCTGAGTCGCGGAGGATGGGGCAGTGGCGCATCGCCATACCAACACTCCTCTTCCTCCGCGACACCACCTCGGCTGCAGCGGTAAGGGCGGACCAACCCTCCCGCAGCAGCCCACCGACACACATCCGAAGTGGGCTCGCCGAGCCCACACGGGTAACCTCAGGCCGGCCCTACACCTCGGGCCAGCCAAGGGTTCCTCTTTGTTCACCGCGGGTGACCAAGCCACGGCTACTAAGCCCCCGCCACGACAAGGCGGGAACCCGTTCGGGGAACCTAACCTAACCTAACCTAACCTTTTTTTCTTTTTTTTTTTTCGGAAATCCTCATGGACTACCTCCGCCTGGGGAAGGCGGAGGGCGTGCCGGACTCTTACCGGCTAAAACCACCGGTGTCTCCTCGCACGTGCGCGGCCGCGGAATCAAATTCTTCCGCAGCCCCACACTAGTGCTGGCCCGGTCTGTCCGGGCCTCGTCTCCTGCACGGGGTAGTGAGGTGTTCGACTACCCGTGCATCACCTCAGAGGCGCGCGCCGACACCCGCTCGCGCCTCCGCCTCGGGTCCATCGAAGAGGGGCGGGGACTTCCCAAGTCCTTCGCCCTGGACCCATTCATGGGGCCGGAAGAGCGCTTAGTAGCGCCCGCTTTCCCGGCCCCAGCGGCGGATCTGGTCTCTGGCTCCGCCGCCAGCAAGTTTCGGCCGCGGAGGGTAGGGAGGCGGCGCCTCGCAATACCGACACTCCTCTCCCCGCGGCCCCACCACCACCGCATCAACGGTGCGGCCCCGTCTGAGTCGCGGAGGATGGGGCAGTGGCGCATCGCCATACCAACACTCCTCTTCCTCCGCGACTCCACCTCGGCTGCAGCGGTAGGGTAGCGGACCAACCCCTCCGCAGCAGCCCACCGACACACATCCGAAGTGGGCTCGCCAAGCCCACAGGTAGCCCTCAGGCCGGCCCTACACCTCAGGCCAGCCAAGGGTTCCTCTTTGTTCACCGTGGGTGACCAAGCCACGGCTACTAAGCCCCCGCCACGACAAGGCGGGAACCCGTTCGGGGAACCTAACCTAACCTAACCTAACTTTTTTGCGGAAGCCTCATGGACTACCTCCACCTGGGGAAGGCGGAGGGCGTGCCGGACTCTAACCGCTAAAACCACCCAGTGTCTCCTCGCACGTGCGCGCGGGGCCGCGGAATCAAATTCTTCCGCAGCCCCACACTAGTGCTGGCCCGGTCTGTCCGGGCCTCGTCTCCTGCACGGGGTAGTGAGGTGTTCGACTACCCTGTGCATCGCCTCAGAGGCACGCGCCGACACCCGCACGCGCCTCCGCCTCAGGGCCATTGAATAGGGGCGGGGACTTCCCAAGTCCCTCGCCCTGGACCCATCATGGGGGCCGGAAAGGGCGTTGTCCGCCCTTCTCCTGCGCTCAGTGCGCCTTCTGCGGCCGGGAAGGGAGTCGAGATCTCCTTTCCCGTTCCGCAGTTTCCTTCTGCGACATCACGTCTTCGCAGAAGGACACCACCACGTCCACGACTCTGCGCTACCGACCATCTTCCGCACTAAGGCTGGCAGTGACAGATCGCCTCCTACTTCATTTGTGAGGACACGGCGCTGCTCCTCCCAAGCTGCACACTCGGCGAGCGTGTGTTGCGCCGTGTCCTCCCGCAATGGACGCAGTGGTGGCACCGAGCGTCCGGCTCTCTATGCGGCACAGGTACTTGCCGAAGCAGCCGTGCCCCGACAGCGCACGTC
>JAGSMP010002015.1:0-49092 GCA_029286625.1 Parnassius orleans | reverse complement strand
ACGACAAGGCGGGAACCCGTTCGGGGAACCTAACCTAACCTAACCTAACTTTTTTGCGGAAGCCTCATGGACTACCTCCACCTGGGGAAGGCGGAGGGCGTGCCGGACTCTAACCGCTAAAACCACCCAGTGTCTCCTCGCACGTGCGCGCGGGGCCGCGGAATCAAATTCTTCCGCAGCCCCACACTAGTGCTGGCCCGGTCTGTCCGGGCCTCGTCTCCTGCACGGGGTAGTGAGGTGTTCGACTACCCTGTGCATCGCCTCAGAGGCACGCGCCGACACCCGCACGCGCCTCCGCCTCGGGGCCATTGAATAGGGGGGCGGGGACTTTCCCAAGTCCCTCGCCCCTGGACCCATTCATGGGGGCCGGAAAAGGGCGTTGTCCGCCCTTCTCCTGCGCTCGGTGCGCCTTCTGCGGCCGGGGAAGGGAGTCGAGATCTCCCTTTCCCGTTCCGCAGTTTCCTTCTGCGACATCACGTCTTCGCAGAAGGACACCACCGCGTCCCACGACTCTGCGCTACCGACCATCTTCCGCACTAAGGCTGGCAGTGACAGATCGCCTCCTACCTCATTTGTGAGGACACGGCGCTGCTCCTCCCAAGCTGCACACTCGGCGAGCGTGTGTTGCGCCGTGTCCTCCCGCAATGGACGCAGTGGTGGCACCGAGCGTCCGGCTCTCTATGCGGCACAGGTACTTGCCGAAGCAGCCGTGCCCCGACAGCGCACGTCACCTAAACGACAGGCTTCGTAAATTGTGAACCGATTTTGATAACATAACATAAAATAAGCACTCAAGCCTGTCACCCAGAGGGGTAGGCAGAGATTAAGGACTTCCATTTGGCACGATCCTGACACACCTCTCTTGCCTCCTACACGCATACACGCTCGTCGGTTAAGGGTACTCTTAATTTGACCCATTTTCAATATATCGCCAATTTGGTCGATAAATTTTCACCTAGGGCGTCCCTTCCCGACTCTGCCGTTCACCTCTGCCACATAAATTTGCTTCACTCTTTCCTCATTCATTCTTTCTACATGACCAAACCACGGAGCATTCCTTTCTTAATCCTAGTCACAACATCATCTTGCAAACCACTTCTCTTATCACACAATTTCTCACTCTGTCATTCAGATTCAACCCTAACATACTCCTTTATGACCGCATTTCTACAGCATTTATTCTACTCTCGTGCCTTCTACCAACTTTCTACCATACATTAAAGTAGGGACTAACACAGCATTGTGAATTGCCACGCCTTTTGGACACATTCTGACTTTCCACAACAGTGTAGAGCCCCATTTACTTTATTTCCTGCGTTCACTTGTCGTTTTATATCCTTATCATATCTACCATCCCTGCTAAATACATCCCAAATACTCAAACTCATACTTGCTCGACCAATTCCCTTCTATTCTTATTTCACATATCGTTTTATTCTTCTCTGCAAAAACCATAACTTTCGTCTTACTTGCGTTCACTTTCATTCCCTTTCTTTTGAACTGTTCATTAATTAAATCTAGCCATGCTCTCTTCTTTGCTTCTACTTCCATACGTACCTCATCATCCCAACATAAAGTGTCACGATTTTGATAGTTATGTAAATTTGGTGTTTATAGACAATAAAAACCCTCCACACAAGGCTGATTTTTTTTCGCCAAATTCAAGACAACCCAATTCCAAGGGTGGCAAAAAAGAGGACTGTAACATCCTTCGTCCACTTAAAAGGGAGAAAAAATATAACTTTAAATAAAAATTAAAAACCGACGTTATAGCTTCTAAAGTCGCGGCTTTAATTCTTCTATATAACTGACTTGATTGGTCAAGACTTAATATTAAACTTGTTATATACTTCTTGGGGATAAGCAATAAGAATTAATTTTGCTGCTATAAGCACCTGAAAACTTTTAAATATAGATTATAATCTAAACTTAAATTATTAATCTCTCCTTCAAAATCTATATAGAAAGGGCCTGCTCCTGATAAAATAAAATTGAATTGGAGATTGCCTAAATGACAAAGGTTGTGTAAATAATAAAGAATGTTTGAATCTTCAGCGTAAGGCTCAATGATCTAAGAACTTGTTTTTACGACATTGATGAATTACCGCAATCAAAGTCAACAATATAACTTGGAAATAAAAGCAGTAAAGTCATAATAATATAACACGGGCATGTTACTTGCGTAATTATAACAAATCTATTAAAATTTGTTTATTTATTTTTAAAGGTTATCCTGCTGTAGTTGCAATGCATACAATTTGTTGCTTTCTATCTTTACTAATTTTACATAATATGCTTATTAAAATACAAATTACAGGTTAACACAACATAATTAAATTTTATGGTTCATTGATAGAGATAGAGAAATCTATTACAATCTATTAACATTATTCTAACTGATTAAGAATCAACATTTCAAATTTTGGTTAACATCTTAATTCAATCTACATAGGCTAATGCCTATGGGGATCGAATTAAGTTGTTAGTTAGTTAGTCGCTAGTTATCAATGTTATTTTTAAATTAATGTGCCTACTTGCGTACTTCCGTGAGTACAATTCTTTTTAAATATTTTCCCATTAATAGAAAATTTCTAATTACCCGAAAATTATAACGTTATAACGAAGTATCGTTATTAGTGGGTTTTTGCTATTGGTACCGTACATGTTGACGGTATGGGCTCGATGAGCCGCCATTTCTAATCGCATTCTTTATCTGCATGGACTGTACAAAAAATAACATATACTCTAATTGAGATTCCTCTCTTTTGTGAAGATGGCTAAAAACATAAGTTAAATAGAAAACGCACAAGGTAGAGCTACGTTGCAAAATAATATAGCTGCAGCACGAATGATTCGACTCGACCGGGAAAGGGCTACGCTCTCGAAGAATATTGAAATAGCAGTATAATGCTGTTGGGTGTCGTATGATAAGTGACGGGTGACAGAGACACTTTTAACTGGTAACGAGGCATTCCGTCTTCGTCAGCTGTTTGTTCACTATACACATGGTGAGACCATGTCTTAACTATCTAGCACGGCTATTCTGACAAAGCGTCATAACTTGGGGATAGAATAGGGAAGTAGATTATCAATATATATAAATTATGCCTGAAAACGTCAATAACTGTAGTTTGCTTATTAGCTTTGGCCCTTGGTTTCTCTTTCATGGATTACGGTTACTACTATGGTTAATTAGTGTTTGCGCTATGGTGCTTATAAGCCGATTTACCTAGTCACAAATGCCTTTAAAATTGCTTAATTGCGTGCACGGAATAACAAATTGGAGATTATTTTATATATTTTTTTTTGTCATTGAAATGACAATATATAAGTTAATCATCATTCAACCTTTGATATATCCCAATGAAAATGTAATCAAAGTTTATTTAAATTATAAAAGTTTTAAAATTTTACGCATATTGTAGGTGTAGATATTATTTACAAAATAGCTAACTGCTAACAGTTCATCTGATTGTGAGTGGCTATTGCAGCTCATGAAGGTAGCACCCAACTCCAAACAAAGAACGCTAAACATGCGCTGTCATCCCTGACGACTAAAATGAAATGTTTTCAATTACGTACAATTACTTGCTCTCTAAACCTTAAAACTGGAATAGTACCAGGCGTACTAATGCTTGACAGCAGAAATAGGTAAGTAAGTAAGACAAAAAACACAACATATTGATTCCGTTATTCCAGGTTACCTTTGTTACGCGTTCTGCTTGCTTCCTTTAAAATTTTATATGGCCAATAAAACTACCTTTATGGATTTTACCGCGTTACATTTAATTTATTTTCAACTTCCGAACTTTCAAGCACTTTGCAGCTCCCATGATTGCGGTGTTTTACGTCCCGATGTCATAGTTAACCCAGAGCACCTTCAGCTTTTAATTACTAATTTTTGTCCGATCTACGCAGAATGAGGTAATTGTATCTTGAAGACTTGCAGTTGTATGCTTAGCTTTGAATTTATTATCATTAATTACAGGATTCCAGGTAGTTGATAGTACCCAGCCGCCTTATCTTTTAAAATTAAATAAAAGTAATTTTATTCAATGTGAAGTGTTCGCGTAAATATTATATATGTTACCGGCAAAACCCGATTTTAGGCCAAACTAATTTGTCCTAGGCCAAATCGGTTTATCCTACGCGTGTCAGGATATACTAGTTTAGCCAAGGACAATCTAGTTTGGTCTAGGCAGAACTGAGTAAATGAAAATAATTTTTGTTAAACGTTGATATTCTCAACGTATTGTTGTGTTCTCGTAATTGGTCTTTTTTAGTTTGTCATAAATTCTTACTCTTATTAAATTGTTTAAGTTCTTACAATATTTTCTGTATGCACTTTAAAACATTCTATACATGATTCCTTTTTATAATTTCAGTTAATTTGTATGGTCTAATTTTTCTTAAGTTAGGTTTTTGTATGCTTTGCTGCTTCCCTCTGACATGGGGATCAGAGACATTGTCAGCTCGACACGGACTTTGACTTTTTCTGTTTTTATTTACTTTTTCCTTGATATTATAAAGGATGTAGAGGACTCCGGGTTTTCGTTTGGGAGTCCTACTACTCTTAAACTAGCTCATGCAAACAACATATTCGAATATTAATTTAATGCTAGGGGTAGTGACAAGTTTTTTTCTTCTTCTTCAAGTTTTTTGTGTTTTTCTTTTTCTTTCTAGTTCTATTTAATTAATTATACACATATTTCAATTAATTTATAATGCTAATCTGTAATATAGTACTCTTGGGAATGAGGGTAAAAATTAAAAGGAAATACGAACAAGTGAAGGTAGAACGGTAACCTCCCACTTATTCTAGCAGTATAAAGTATCACGCAGGCGACTAAGAGGGATCAATCGGTAATTCTACGAGTCTCACTGTCGTTAACAACAAACAATACCTAGTAGTAGAGAGTAGAACTTTGGAGGAAGTCCGGAATTCTATGGTTCGCAATTACCTTCATTTCTTTAAAATTTTAATGTTGCAATGCAGATTATTTATTGAGTGAGAAAATCAAAGCACAACCATACCCTAAAGCCAACTATTTATTCACAAAAATGTTGGCATGTAGAAATTCGTATCCGGGACCTGCTGCGTACTGGCAAGGTATTCTGATCTCAAGCCGTGCGGTCGTCGTAGATATATAGTTATGCCACCTACAGATTCAATTGGTATTGCTTATTTTTATAACATCAACAGAACAGTGCCAAAAAAAGTGAAATCTCGTACAAGAAACAATATCTTTGCAAAGTTTTGTAGATAAACGAGCTCACCGTTATTACACCGAATGGCACACATTAGTCTGTCTGATACATTCAGATACATGAAGAAATGGACAGCAGAATCTTCTTGAAAAACAACATCCTAATGATAAAAAACTACCGTTGCAGATTCGTCTGCCAAGCGTAACTGTTAAATATTACGTATTAAATATTATCACTATGAGGCATCTATGATAGAGGTGTATGTTTAGCAGTGGTCATTTGATGGGCTGTAATGATGATGATTCGAAAACAATAAAGAATATTGTGATTTAGTTTTTTTTTAATTTTAAACGAATTTGTTTTTTTTTCTGAATTATCCACCTTCGCGTAGTCTAACACCTTTTCCAGACGATATTTGATAAGAATTATTTGTGGCTTACTTTAAGCTAAACTGATCCATAGATTAATGGAATTAATTTATCCTTCAAATACGTCTATAGATTAGTAGTACAATTAATTTAAATTTAATTTTAACTGCCAGAATTAGGAAAAGTTTGTACTTTCTTCATTTGCATTCTGTCTTTATATAATCTCGAAGCCGTGGTAACTTAGGTGCTCAACGCTTGCCATAAGATTCCTAGAATGAGAGCAACCAGGGTTGGATACCCACTGGCACCAATGAAATGGTTAAATGTAATTTTAAGGGCTGATTTACCACGAGCTTGGGGGTGAAGGAAAATATTACGAGGACATGATGTTAATCCGCCAACGTACAATGCAGCTGTTTGACGGACTTATTACACCATATGCCTCGCATAAATAAGAGGAATACAGTGGGATGTGTATAGCCTGTAACTTCGATTTTAACTAACATAATAATTATAAACATAACTTTAAATATGCTATGATTAGACATAGTCTGCAAAGAAGCTTAATTTGTAGTAAATCATAGTTATTTTAATGAGCCGAATGTCAATAAAATAATAATAGATTCAGACTCTTCGAAGGTATAGACAGCTATGTCACCATCAATGGGAGGCCTTAACATTTTTCTAGCATTCTTTTCACAGACATTTACAGCACCCATGGGAGAAAATAGGGCGATAGATACTCTTTTGCAGCCACTAGGTAAAAGATTTATTGTTTCCTGAACGCATTTATTATTTATTAAATAATCATACATCCCAAAAATAAAAAAGTACTAAAAATGAGAAATGAAGATATAAAAGGAATAAACTCGTAAACTAAATCATACAGAAAACTCCAACTTCGTATGCGTAGATAACATTCATAAAGGGAATCTGACAAAAACAAAACTCCGAAACCTAAATATCATCATTTATATCAAATATTATTATTTATATAATATCATCATTTATATAATAATAATTCACCAAATTTTATATCAATCAGAAACAAGAGAAAAAGGAGTGACGATAGCGCTGCAAACCTTGCTTTGCTAAGAGACGAAATGACTAGTATGTTCAATACCTTAATAAATACTCAAAATCTAGAATTCCAAAAAAATGCGAATATACTCAGAGATATACAAAAAACAAATCAAAATATCGAAAGCTCAATCTCTTTACTGGCCGAACAGAATAAGGAGTTTCAAAAACAAATAGAGAAGTTAAAAGAACAGATAAAAGAAGATCGAAAATATATAACCATTTTAGAAGACAAAGTTGAAGATATGCAAAAAGACAGACGCAAAGCAAATTTGGAAATTAAAAATATGGTTATAAATTTGTCAAACACCATTGGGTGTCCTATCGCGAAATCTGACATCAAAGATATTTATGGAGTCCGAGGAAAGAGAGATAATTTTCAAAACACTCCTGTCATAGTAGAGACTTCCTCGACAATACTAAAAAATGTTTTATTGAAAATTCGTAAAATTTTCAATATAAAAACAAAAACCAAGCTTTATGCCAAACACCTGGGTCTGCGCACTGCTGAAGATACTTCTATTTTTGTTTCGGAACAATTAACTGCTAAGGCTGCTCGTCTCTTCTTCCTTCCTCGCACGTGACATGGCTAAGATACATTCTTATAAATTTTGTTGGACTGCGTATGGAAAGGTCTACGTGCAAAAAGAGGAGAATTCAAAGATAGTACTTATTAAAAAATGAAGCTCAAATCCAACAACTTTTATCTGAGAAATGACTAGACTAGATCTCATCAATCGCATGTGGCCCTTTCTACATTATATTAAGATTTTGTTCTATCTTCTTTGGTTTTATAAATCCTAAGGTAAAATATTGCATAGATTTTATTAATGTAAGAAACACACTATTATTCACACATACACATCATCTACCCACACATACTAACATCCGAAATATCAAACACACAAACATACAACCTCTCACGCACATGTAGTCTGTTGATCCCAACATACACTACTCGCATACCAAAACAAACATATTCCAGTGCCACTACATGAAAACATAAAACCAATAAATTAATATATAAATCAATGCATGAACTACTAGTTATAACACATTATCGCATATTATACACTGAATCTCTTGATGGATAGAACATCTCAAATTTTGAAAGACAAAGACGGAACTAATATAGCCAATTCCACTAGGTGTGACATACAGGATCTTACAAAATATGTAAATATTTACAAAAATGATTTAACAGTAATCTCGCAAAATATTAGAAGCATACACTGCAATTTTGATGACTTTCAAGCAACACTCACACTTGAATTTTGAAGTAGACGTATTGGCGCTAACGGAGTGCAGACTTAACCAAAATAAACCTTTACCCACTTTACCTGGATATATGTCGCTCGCAAGTAAATATAACCTTAATCAAAATGACGGAGTGGTGACCTATGTAAAGAGTAATCTTAAACCTACTATGCAAGAAGTGAGACTTGTTCATGCATCTTGCATTCAGATACTTGGCCATATTATTTTATGCATTTATCGCTCTTCGTCAAATTCAAATGCAACTAATTTTATAAATTCCATAAATATTTATTTAGAAACCATCAAGACACATCGTAACATAATAATTACATGAGATATTCACATAAATGTAATTCCAAAACCTAATGAAGGATGCAATGAAAATAATAATAGAGCTTCCTATTTAAATATGTTATCAACACACGGAATACTCTCTTGTCATTCTATACCAACTAGAGGCGAGAGCTGTCTGGATCATTTCATGTTAAAAATAGACCAAAATAAATTATCCCCGTATATAGCAATCTTAAATACCACAAATACTGATCACTACAGCATATTTATGAAAATTAGTAAAGTAAAACAAAAAAGATATTGTTATAAAAATGTAGAATTTATTGATTATAACGAGGCTCTCACCACACTTATACAGAAAAATATAACTAAATTATTGTTTTGTGAAGATCCTAATACATTAGTGGAAATATTAATAAAACAGCTGTCTGAATATCTAGAAGAACATAAAACTTTAAAAACTTTTCCCAAATCTCAACGCACTATTAAACCCTGGGTTACCTCAGGCATTTTATGCATGCATTAGAATAGAAACAAATGCAATTAAAACTACGATCTGAACCACACAATGAAATTTAAAAAATCACTTACACAAGATATGGAAACCATTGCAATAATTTATTAAAAAAATTAAAACGAAAATACGAAAACAACAATTAGCTAAAGTAACGAAAAATTCTAAGTTATTACGGAAAACAATTAAAACTATAACCCATACATTTGAATAAAACATAAACAATGACTTATTAAATTAATAAAATTAATAAATTAATAAAACAATGACTTATTAAATGCTAAATCTACTCCGGAGGACTCGGTGAATCACGTAAATGATTTTTTTGCTAATATTGGACGAAAGTTGACTGAAGACATACGAAACAGTAATTCCGATCTCCAAAACGAATATGCATTGCCTAGACTTGCATCGCAACCAAGATCTTTTGTTCTATTGGATACTGATCCAATGGAAGTTGATGAAATTATAACTAGTTTCAAGTCCAACAGTGCTCCTGGCTAGGACAATATTTCTACTCAATTTGTCAAACTAGCTAGAGCACACGTAGTTCCCGTAATTAGCCATTTAGCCAATCTTTGCTTCCATAAAGGCGTTTTTCCATCACCTCTCAAAAAATCTGTAGTTACGCCGGTGTATAAGAATGGGAATAAAGATGACGTCAGCAATTACAGGTCAATTTCTGTATTACACGCCATCTCAAAAATCATAGAAAATTGATAAACCTTCGTCTAATAAACTACTAGAGAAATATATCCTTCGGAAACTCAATTCGGTTTTAGACGTGCAAAATCAACATAGGATGCAGTCTTAGCTCTAACCTCCTTTATCATTAAGAAATTAGACCAAGGTCAAAAATGTCTCACTGTTTTTATTGACCTCAGAAACACATTTGATACTGTTTATTTTCCTATCCTCTTACGTAAACTCGAAGCAATTGGCGTGAGGGGGGTCCAGTTAAAATTATTTGAAGACTACTTGCGAAATCGGAAGCAATAAGTGAAGATTGGGGACCATGTAAGTGAAGAAGCTAAAGTTCTTTTCGGTGTTCCTCAGGGGAGTGTACTGGGCCCCACCCTGTGTCTCATTTACATAAATGCTCTCACCAAGATGACCTTAGAAAATGGTTGGGTATTTTCCTACGCTGACGATACTGCATTAGTCTTCACGGGTACAACTTGGGAATCAGTATTTAGGAGCGCTGAACTTGGACTTAGATCGGTTAATAATTGGCTACAGCATAACCTCCTCACTCTTAATGAATCTAAGACAAAATACATATGTTTTACGATCAACAATAGAACACAACCTGCTAGCAACATTGCTCTAAGAATTCATCGGTGTGGTTATAAAGATACTGCCAACTGTTCATGTGCGGTGCTTGATAGAGTCCAATCTATTAAGTACCTAGGTGTTGTTTTGGACCAGCGACTAAGTTGGCATTCTCACATTGACTACACCAGTAACAGAGTAAGAATAATTTTCTACATGGATATTTAAAAAAACTTAGACATGTAAGAACTAAAAAATTAATAACACAAATTTACATCACTATGGTACAATCTATAATAGGCTACTGCATCCCCGTTTGGGGAGGTGCAACAAAAACAAAATTTTTGGAAATTGAAAAAAGTCAGCGCAGCCTCCTTAAGGTAATGTACTATAAACCCTTTAGATTCCCCACTGAAGGACTATAAATTCTGTGAACTCCTGTCTGTGAGAAAATTGTACATTTTATTGACTTCTCTAAAATTGCACAAAATATTACCAAGAATATTTAATATAGGAAAACAATTGTTTTGCTATCTTGCTCTTTTATTTAGAGCAAGATAGCAAAACAGTGTTATATATATATATATATATATATATATATATATATATATATATATATATATATATATATATATATAAACAATTGTTATAATTATAATTATATATAAAATATATACTTATATTAATTATAATTATATTATTATAATTATATATATTTATATATCTATATATATATATATATATATATATATATTATTTATATTCATACGCACCAGTATAATACAAGGTCCAGTGCATTATTGGCGTAACAACTAGAGGGAGGATAATTCTACTATTATTTTTAAAAAAATATCAGAAAAATTATTTTTTAAGAATACTCTTGGTAAAAATACAAACACTGTAGCATTGAAAGTTCTGAAACAATCCACACACACATTCGCTAAGGGTAGAAATGAGTATATAAGGCGGTGAGGGACGATATTTTGGCAATGGCAACCCTGAGTGGCAGTAAACAATGCTACGTCACTACAGTGCATAGATCATTATAAGCAGGTTTTAATTACTTTGTTTTTTTTTTTCGTTGTTGACGAAAGTAAGACACCACCAAGAATTTCTAATGTAAGCTAAACTGTGATAATAACTGTAAACAATTGAATAACTAAATAATGAAAACATTTGTGAATACTTGTTTCACAACATTTAACCGTAATAAAATAGAACAAGATAGTCTTCGGCATGAAAGTAAAAATAAATATTTTCGATAATTTTTGCAATACCTTAACAGCTGGGTTAGCGCGCTATTCAGATTCGTTTAGAGACGCTAAATTTCAGCGAGCACTGTCAAATTCAATAGGAGTGACAGAAAAAACGCTACTTGGTATAGAAGGGCAAAATAAATTATTTAAATTAAAGTAAATTCACTTTATTATAAATCAAAATAGCCCAATAGCCTTATTAACACGTGACACATAATTGTACTTATTATACTCAACATTATTTTCTGGAAATCAGAGAAAGTTGAAAATTTAAGTATTTTCAGAAGCTACTTTGCAATTTTTCTATTGAGTGAATTTTGTGGAATCGTGTTTTGAAAACCGCCACTTGGATTACGCTCGATTGTAAGTACAATTTTTTTCGATAACGATGAGAAATCACAAAACAATCCTCTTAATATGGACATACCTCGGGATTCAGAGATTTTAAAAGGTTTTATGGTTAGATACTGAAAAATACAATATTATATTATTACTGTCTCGTGTGAGATAACCTTTATTCTTATATACATATTTCCATCACAAATACATTTTAATGTTTGGTTAGAAAAACAATATTTACGTGAAAACTTTCACATCGTAAATTTCTTTTTTTTTTTTCTTAGCCATTGTTAACTACAATTAAACCTGATGGTAAGTGCTTATGTAGCCTAAGATGGTGAAGGCACTAACTTATACAGAACTTATATAACAGAAGCGTATTCACTCTTGCCTGATAGTAGTAGGTAAGTATTATTTGCGATCTATTTGTGTGTGTGTGAGTGAGAAAAGCGTATGAGAATACGTGAAGAAGAATAAAGATTGAGTAGACGTAGTAAATACATTTGGCTTCATTATCATACATCATATATATAGGCCTTCCCAAGGAATGCCACAAAGCATGGTGCTACGCCACCTGCATCTATCAACTTCGGAGGAAGACAAGGTAAGATATGCAATCTTACCATGTCTTCCGTCCATATAGTGGAGGCTGCCCTGCACTTCGCTTACTGTTACGAGGTTACCACTTGAGAACCTTTCTTCCTATTGTTTATCGGTTTTCCAAGCTACATGGCCAACCATTGGCATTTCACTTTAATAATCCCTTGGGCTATGTCAGTTACTCTGGTTCTATTGCGAATATCCTCATTTCTAACTTTATCACGCAGAGAAACTTCTCCAATTTAAAAGTTTTATATTTTCTGATGATGGTTTGTCTAACATTTAAAGAAAATATAAACACAAGAATTCTTTATTTTTCTTTATGCACTTAGGGAAGCAACATTTTATTTTATTTAAATCGTTTGATATAATTTTATAATAGTGTAACTAAATATAAGTATCTGTATCTAGATTTCCTTCTAATAATGTTCTATTAAAGTCATAGCGTTTTATTGTAATGCATGATTATAAAATTCAGTATCACCTAATTAATAAAAACATGCAACAATAAAATTACATAGGTTTAAAAACTATCGAAATCTAAGTAACGAGAACATGTTGGTCGTTCCACATCTAAATTATAAAATGCATTTTCTATTTCACTAATCAATGTTGCCATGAAAATTTCTTCTTCTTTGGACACTTTAAAATTAATTTATTTAGAAAACAATATTTACAGTTACCAATGTACAGATATTAACTAAATTAAGTATTTCTATTCATAAAAATATTTATAATTGAGTATAGACTTTAAAAACTAAAATATATTTAAACGAAGTCGCTCCAACACCGACGCGTGGTCCATCCTCGACGATGTCCGAAAACGAACTGCCATATACATAACACTATACAGGTGGTCCAAACAGTGAGGTTATAAATTTTTTTGATTCCTCCTTTCTTTTCACTTTTTCACTTTTTGACTTCTCATTTTAAACAATAAGTAAAGACACTGGATGTTATTTTTGCTAACCTTAAGCATTTACTATCTTAGTTTAGCCCTAGAAATGATAAAAGATTTTTAAATCAAATTAACTATTCAGGTAGTTTCCTGCCTGAGTAAGTTCAGAAGTCTGTAACAGAAAAACTGGCCTATTAAGTGTCATTTTTTTTATGTTATGAAAGATTAAGGTACTGCCAAGTTTTTAAAATTAATTAGAAAGTATGAAATCATTTATTACTATTTTCATTTAATGTTGAAAATTCAAGCCCACTCTCCTGACAGAATTTTTTAAGTTTCGATTAAAATTATTGTATCTTCGGTGAATGTTAGGAAGCTAATTATTTTATGCGTAATAGGGCAACTCATAAGGATCATGCTTCAAACAAAAAACTTGGAAAAAATCTCACAATTACATTTTTTTTAATGGTAGGCTGTTTAGGGTGAACATTTTCAAAAAAGGATAAAAAACTCATAACTCGAAAACTACAAAAATCATGGGACATACATAGGTATTTTCGGATACCCCTAGGTGTGAGGAATCAAAAAATTATAACCTCACTGTTTGGACCACCCAGTATATTATGCGGACTGCGACAGAGCTCGCGAGTGATTACAGGGCGACGGAGCAGGCACGCTCGCAAATATATTCAATTTCAGGAAAAATTATATTTTCTAAATTAAAACGGGAATAAAAATAAAACTCTCAATTAAAATATTAATATTTTAAGACCTTTTTAGTGAAAGAACTATTTAAAGAGTTTGTGTCGTTTTGGAAAAATTTTGTAAAATATGACAAAGATAGGTACTCTTTGAGGATTTTTTTCTAATAAGGGGTTGACAATAGTAAAATTTTGTTCAATTAATAACATTTATTAAATCCTCTTCTCTTCGCCCAGTATTTTTCTTTGCGGATTAAATGAACAGTTATTGTGATTTTTTTACTTAAATATCCAAGAATTTAGGCATTTCAACCGCACTTAAGGCCTTAACCAAACCCATAACAATTTTAATTGAAATGTATATAATTTTCTTAAACGTTGTTTTGCCTTAACATTTTGTATTAAGAGTAATAACAAAAGGAGCGAATGTATAATAAAATGTATAACATATTATGTAAAATAGCGGTTGTCAACCCTTCTGCAAGCGTTAACTTTGCCAAATTTGGGGTATATGAGGTATTATGGGAGGTCTATGTTAGCAGCGGACTTTTGATAGGCTGTAATGAATGAATTTTGATAAAACAGTGACTTATACGTAATACAATTATAGGTAATGTCTTCTTTTAAGACCAGACCAGTTAGGGATCACAGCAGGCTAAAATATTCTCCTCTGTTAGCTTTGATGACGTTAAATCAATTATTAAAAATCTTAAAACAGCACGTAGACGCGGCTCCAGGAAAATCGGTCTGTAGTTCTTCAAGAGGCGTTGTCGCCTTTCTTGAAGAACAAGACTACCGCACTTCTGCTCCACCTCCGGAGTAATGCCACCATGGAGGACGGAATTAAAGAGCTTCTGAAGGACTTCAAGTACCGGTTTGTACGCGCTTTCAGAAGCTCCGCTGTAATTCCATCCTCGCTTGGGACTTGCCGTTTTAGGGTGTTGAGAGCCATTCTAATCGCTCAGACTGACGTCCGGGATATTATCGGAATAGTGTCGGATAAGAATTGCTCTTAGATCGTTACTCACACTTGCGTGTGGCTCCAAAGATGACGTGTACCCATAGAACCTCTCAATCTCACTCAAAAGCTCAGGTGTCCCGGAAACGATGCTGCCTCACTCGGTCTTCAACTTTGACAGTTGACTCTTTCTGGCAGACAGATCTCTGGCAAAGACTATGGAGCCCTGGTTCCGCTCAATTGCTTCTTCAATACGAGCTGTATCAAAGTTGCGTAAGTCCTGGGCATTTGGAGATCTGTCTGTTCAGTTGCTTGTATGCTGTCAAATCTACTGAAGACTGCAGCTTCATTTCCCGCCTAACAACCATGAGATTAAGAGTGTGATCAGAGAGTTTTGTATTCTACTGCGGCAGGTCTTGCAAACCTTAGCTCTAACCGCATGGACAGTTTCCACAAGCTTGTCATTCATATCGTCCACTGCATTGCAAACTTCTAGGCACTGAAAACGGTTTTGTAACTCGAGCTGAAAGGTTTCATGACTCTGGATCAGAGCACGAGGGGGACGGAGCGTTGACTTCAGTAGATGACACCTCTCCAACTTAACGTTTAGGTTTAGTGTGCCTCTAACCATTCAATGATCACTACCAGTTTTCACCTCGCGATCACTGCGACATCACTGAACAGTTGCCGTCTAGTCGTCACAATGAAGTCAATCTCATTTTGTCGAACCGTCGGGGCTCGACCAGGTCCACTTCCTGTGGGGCCGCTTCTGGAAAAATTGTTCATCATAAAGAGTCCTCTTTTCTATGTAGTCGGCCAGCTGCTGGCTCCTTGAGTTCCGTTGCCTTATTCCAAATTTCCCTACCCTCAGCTCACCGTCCTCTCTTGTGCCTAGTTTTGCGTTGAAGTCTTCCATTAACACCGTATAGTGGGTTTTGGAGGAATGCATGGCTTTAGAGATATCCTCATACATTTCGTCCACCTCATCGGGATGTGCCGAGGTTGGTGCGTAAACCTGTATGACCTTCAACGAATACCTTTTGGTGATTCTGAGTATAAGGTACGCAACCCTCGTCGACACACTCATAATCTTTACTACGTTGTTAACGACAGACTTGTGGACAATAAATCCGACACCTCCTTGGGACAGATGGTCGCCCTCTCGGTGATAGAACACGTTGCCGGATTCGAAGATTACCGTGTCCTCCCCTCTTTTCGGACCTCAGATAATCCTATTATATCCCAGCACAACTTGTCCATCTCTTCTTCTAGCACCAGGATCTTCTCGTCAGTCCTCGGGGTGCGTGCGTTGTATGTTGCCAGGTCGAATCGTCTTAGGTGGCAATAGAACCTACACCGGAGATTCTTAGCACTCCATGCCCCGCCGTTACCACGGTCGCCACCGTAGCCAGGAATAGCGGGGCCGCCGGGGACTGAGGGCCGCCTTTTTGTTACTTTTGTCATGGGGGTATATTGCCATAGTTGTAACGCTTGGCGAGCAACTATCATCATCGTTTGTAATTAAATAAGGATCATAGTTACATCCGAATTTTATATTAACTTCTATTCATTATACTGGTGCGTATGAATATAAATAATTATATATATATATTTATATATATATTTATATATATATATATATATATATATATATATATATATATATATATATATATATATATATATATCTATAATACAAGGTCCAGTGCATTATTGGCGTAACAACTAGAGGGAGGATAATTCTACTATTATTTTTAAAAAAATATCAGAAAAATTATTTTTTAAGAATACTCTTGGTAAAAATACAAACACTGTAGCATTGAAAGTTCTGAAACAATCTGCACACACACATTCGCTAAGGGTAGAAATGAGTATACAAGGCGGGTGAGGGACGATATTTTGGCAATGGCAACCCCGAGTGGCAGTAAACAATGCTACGTTACTGCAGTGCATAGATCATTATAAGCAGGTTTCTTAATTAAGATCAGTTTAAGGACTAGTTTAAGTCATATATTGCCTGTTAACTATCAGGCAATAAGAATCGGAATTAAGTCAAGTATAAAAATCAATTAAGGCAATTCGACGATACATTAAACACAAACAACAAAGTTAATTATCGTTTTGTTTAGGTTGCGACAATAACCCTGGCATTTTTAAAATACATTTTGCGAATTCACTATTAAACAAAAGTAGCTAATTTTTAATTAAATTGTACACAAATTGGAAAAACATCGACGAGACGTGCGATGAAAAATTAAATTAACTGCATACTTATAAAAAAATTAATTTGCAATTTTTGCTTCTTTAATATTTTATTATATTCGTATATAAGTACATATTTAAGTGCTGTTGGAACTGGGTTACACTATAAGTTGCAACACATTGTATGGTTCTATAGAAATGTTTATTCTTTTATATGTGTCTTTGTAAATTCTCTCTAATCTAAACTGAATTCGTATTCGCGGATTTTAACCCTCTTAAGCTAAGCGAGAGTGAACTTAATATAAAATTCAGATGTAACTATGATCCCTTATTTAATTACAAACGATGCTGTCGAAACCAAATTTAGCTTTTTAAAGAAGGTTCTTATAAAGTTTTATTGAAATTTTAATGCTATAATTCCAACGCAGTATAATTATTACGGATATCTACATGGCAATTTACTGGTTATATAGCTTGACCGCATCCAGTGTAGTGGCGGGTAAGAATACCCACTACCCCATATCTTCCCGTGGGTGGGTAAGAGGCAACAGAGGGAAACTGAGACAGAAAATGGGCAGCAGCGTCTTTCTGATAACAGCAAATTACAATAAAAAACTGCGGTTGCCAACCCGCTCGCCAAGCGTGGCAACTATGGCAATACACCCCCATGACAAAAGTTACAAAAAGGCGGCCCTCAGTCCCCGACGGCCCCGCTATTCCTGGCTACGGTGGCGACCGTGGTAACGACGGGGCAGGGGGTGCTAAGAATCTCCGGTGTAGGTTCAGTTGCCACCTAAGACGATTCGACCTGGCAACATACAACGCACGCACCCCGAGGACTGACGAGAAGATCCTGGAGCTAGAAGAAGAGATGGACAAGTTGTGCTGGGATATTATAGGATTATCTGAGGTCCGAAGAGAGGGGAGGACACGGTAATCCTCGAATCCGGCAACGTGTTCTATCACCGGAGGGCAACCATCTGTCCCAAGGAGGTGTCGGATTTATTGTCCACAAGTCTGTCGTTAACAACGTAGTAAAGATTATGAGTGTGTCGACTAGGGTTGCGTACCTTATACTCAGAATCACCAAAAGGTATTCGTTGAAGGTCATACAGGTTTACGCACCAACCTCAGCACATCCCGATGAGGTGGACGAAATGTATGAGGATATCTCCAAAGCCATGGATTCCTCCAAAACCCACTATACGGTGTTAATGGGAGACTTCAACGCAAAACTAAGCACAAGAGAGAACGGTGAGCTGAGGTAGAAATTTTGAATAGAACAACGGAACCCAAGGAGCCAGCAGCTGGCCGACTACATAGAGAAAGAGGGACTCTTTATGATGAACTCTTTTTCCAGAAGCGGCCCCACAGGAAGTGGACCTGGTCGAGCCCCAACGGTTCGACAAAAATGAGATTGACTTCATTGTCACGACTAGACGGCAACTGTTCAGTGATGTCGCAGTGATCGCGAGGGTGAAAACTGGTAGTGATCACCGAATCGTTAGAGGCACACTAAACCTAAACGTTAAGTTGGAGAGGTGTCATCTCCTGAAGTCAACGCTCCGTCCCCTCGTGCTCTGATCCAGAGTCATGAAACCTATCAGCTCGAGTTACAAAACCGTTTTCAGTGCCTAGAAGTTTGCAATGCAGTGGACGATATGAATGACAAGCTCGTGGAAACTCTCCATGCGGTCAGAGCTAAGTTTTGCAAGACCCGCCGCAGTAGAACACAAAAACTCTCCGATCACACTCTTAATCTCATGGCTGTTAGACGGGAAATGAAGCTGCAGTCTTCAGTAGATTTGACAGCATACAGGCAACTGAACAGACATCTCCAAATGCATGCGGCGGGACTTACGCAACTTTAATACTGCTCGTACTGAAGAAGCAATTGAGCGGAACCAGGGCTCCAAAGTCTTTGCCAGAGATCTGTCTGCCAGAAAGAGTCAACTGTCAAAGTTGAAGACCGAGTGAGGCAGCATCGTTTCCGGGACACCTGAGCTTTTGAGTGAGATTGAGAGGTTCTATGGGCAGCTCTAAACGTCATCTTTGGAGCCACACGCAAGTGTGAGTAACGATCTAAGAGCAAGTCTTATCCGAAACTATTCCGATGATATCCCGGACGTCAGTCTGAGCACGATTAGAATGGCTCTCCAGCACCTTAAAAACGGCAAGTCCCCAAGCGAGAATTGAATTACAGCGGAGCTTCTGAAAGCGGGTGGAAAACCGGTACTTGAAGTCCTTCAGAAGCTCTTTAATTTCGTCCTCCATGGTGGCATTACTCCGGAGGTGTGGAGCAGAAGTGCGGTTGTCTTGTTCTTCAAGAAAGGCGACAACGCTCTCTTGAAGAACTACAGACCGATTTTCCTTATGAGCCGCGTCTACGTGCTGTTTTAAGATTTTTAATAATTGGTTTAACGTCATCAAAGCTAACAGAGGAGAATATTTTAGCCTGCTGTGATCCCTAACTGGTCTGGTCTTAAATAGAAGACATTACCCATAATTGTATTACGTATAAGTCACTGTTTTTATCAAAATTCATTCATTACAGCCTATCAAAAGTCCGCTGCTAACATAGACCTCCCATAATACCTCATAAACCCCAAATTTGGCAAAGTTGCTACGCTTGGCAGAAGGGTTGACAACCGCTATTTTACATAATATATTATACATTTTATTATACATTCGCTCCTTTTGTTATTACTCTTAATACAAAATGTTAAGGCAAAACAACTTTAAGAAAATTATATACATTTCAATTAAAATTGTTATGGGTTTGGTTAAGGCCTTAAGTGCGGTTGAAATGCCTAAATTCTTGGATATTTAAGTAAAAAAATCACAATAACTGTTCATTTAATCCGCAAAGAAAAATACTGGGCGACAGAGAATTTAATAAATGTACAATAGGATGAACAAAATTGTACTATTGTCAACCCCTTATTAGAAAAAAATCCCAAAGAGTACCTATCTTTGTCATATTTTGCAAAATTTCTCCAAAATGACACAAACTCTTTAAATAGTTTTACACTAAAAAGGTCTTAAAATATTAATATTTTTAATTGAGAGTTTATTTTTATTCCCGTTTTAATTTAGAAAATATAATTTTCCTGAAATTGAATATATTCGCGCGAGCGTGCCTGCTCCGTTGCCCTGTAATCACCCGCGAGCTCTGTCGCAGTCCGCATAATATATAGTGTATTATATATTATGGCAGTCCGTTTTCGGACATCGTCGAGGATCAGGGTGATTCAACTCTGTATGAAGCCCGAGAACTTGCACACAATCATAATTTTATCTATGTGTGGGGTGGGCGTGTAAAATTAAAGCGAGAAAAGATATCGCCATTTCATTCTTTCGCGTTGTTTCAGATTGCCATTTTAAAATTAGGTACAAATATACATAACTATTATATCGGAAGAAACTGAATTTTTTAATTACATACATACATACATAAACACTCACGACTGTCACCCAGAGGGTAGGCAGAAACTACGGACTTCCATTTGGCATGATCCTGGCACACCTCTCTCGCCTCATTTACATTTTTAATTCTATGCTATATTTTTCTTTTGTTTGCACCTTACAGTAATTATATACATATTACTTTGAGGTTTGCACAATTAATTGACCTACTAATTGATTAAAATAAAATTATTAAATATTAGCAGAATTCTATCAAGAGAAGCCATGAACTAAAAGAAGAAAAGAAATGACATTTGTTTGTCAACGTCTTTCATATTGAAAATATTTTCTGAAATTGATTCAATTTTCGTTTGTAGGCAATTCTTCGCGATTGTGTGTGTGAAGATTTTGTGAGATACTGACTCTGTATGAGATATTGACTATAAATTAATTTATTATTTAAACAAATTATGCAAACAAAAGCACAAAATCATCCGATCACTTTCTGCAGGTTTCCTACAATAAAAATAGAAAAACTTTTGATAATATTGTGGTAAGTCTTAAGCATTTTGAATTTATTCATCGTTATTTGTAGGATTATTACTATATTAACTCGAATTTTATATATTTCAGATCATGTATTTGGGCTGAGTTAAGTTTTCGACATGAGAATTTTGCTAATTTAAATTTACGTTAATGTTCTTTGAAGAATAGCTCTCACGATAACATATGTTATAAATCAATATTACGCGTGGAAATATTATCTGCAAAATCAATAAAAACATAAATAATAATATATAGTGTATAAAACAATATCTTCCAAAAATAAAATTACATAACTATACCTATTTTTAGTTTTATTTTATCCCACATACTCCTCTAGTAAATTGAGTATTTTGGTGCACCTCTCAAATGTATGGGAATTTACCCCATAGGTTTGTGAGGCTTGAGCTAAAATTACTCGAATATGCCTAAAATAAAAGTTCAACGTTACACAATACAAAGTTTGAAATTCCTGCCAAAAGTTTTATATGGGCGCCCACCGAGGCGCTTTTCGTGTACATTCATAAACACGTGTTTCCATTTTTAGTATGAAGTTGGCGTTCTTCTCTTGGTAGAGAGTAATTGTGTTCTGTGGTGATGTGCCTTGTGAAATATTGCAAATGAAATTGAAGTTGAATTTTTCCCGTTACGAAGTAGGTTTGTTATTTTTGTACATTTATATGTTATTATTATTATATAATTTTTATACATTATTATGATAACTAATTAATATCGTGAATTTTACGTGATAGTAAAGATACAAAAAATCCAGGTAAAACTAATTTTAGAACGTCGCAATCTCAAATTTTTTCCCTTTTTATAAAATAAGAGTGACCATTGGGCACAGCCAATCACAGCGCACCATTTAAGCCAGCCAATCCTAGCCAAGCTAAGCCAAAGCCACCACTCTAACCACCGGATGCCTCTAGTGGGGGATAGGGGTGCTATATAGTACCTTACGAGCGTATTTTTGTATTCAATGCTTACACTACCGCTCGAAATAAGACGAAACTCTGTTCAAACTATTATTCGAGTATAAAATAAAAGTAGTGTATTTAGTTTTCTACCTTCTTTTATTTTTACTAACTTTTACATCTCAGAAGTGGGATTAGAAGTGAAAACTATGAAGCGCCATCACGTCAAAATGCCAAATAAAAGGCCATAAAGTCCGCCCTCAAGAATGGAGCGAATCACCATGTAAAGATTCATCCGAAAGAGCGACACTGAAGACTAGGTCACACCACCAGATACTCCTCCGGCCCGGAAAATCCTTAGAAGACTATTGGAAACCGAAGTACAAAAGGCAATGCAAGAGTTAGACGAAGAGTTACCCTCCGTAACCACAAGAAAAGAACACCGTGCAGCCTCACTTATTCCAGAGTTCGACCCTGATAGTGAATGAAGAATGTAGTACTGCAACAGCGTGGCTCAAAAAAATAGATCAAGTCGGCGAAATTCACGGCTGGAGCGAAACTACTAAGTCGTTTTACCTGCAGCATAGACTAAGAGGTAATGCAAGACGATGGTACAATCGGCTTGATGAGTCCGATTATTCCTGGCAAGAATGGAAGCAGATGCTGATGCTTGCTTTTCCCAAACATCGCGATTTCTGGAACATGTTAGAAGAGATAATGAGCAGAAAGAAACTATCAACGGAATCGATGACTCTATAGCATCTCTGTTGCACACTAGCCTAGCAAATGTTAGCACTATTGGGGGAATGAACGTTGAAGATATTAAGTCGAGTCCATTAAATAAATACGATAACTATAGTTTAACTACTTTATTGAGAAATTACAGTGACTGTTTTGCGAATAAAACACAATACGTGGGATGTACAGATTTATTAAAAATGAAAATAAAATTAACAAGTGAACAGCCTACATACCGCCAACCCTACCGCTTGTCACATAGTGAGCAGGAAATAGATCTAAAGTCTCCGAATTATTAGACGCAGGTATAATCCGAGAGTCCGAGTCATGTTTTGCTTCTCCAGTTATCATGGTAAAGAAAGAGAACGGCGATAGTGTCGACTAGTAGGCTCTGTGTCGACTATCGAGCACTTCATGCTATTACAGATTACAGTCAAAGATAGGTATCCGTTGCCTAATATCGATGATCAGGTTTCAAGGTTATCCGGCAAAAATTTCTTCACATGTCTTGATTTAGCACAAAGTTACCATCAGGTGAAAATTGATCCTGATGACATACACAAAACCGCTTTTATCAAACCACAGGGGCACTTTGAATATACGCGTGTCCCGTTTGGCCTAGCTAATGCACCATCAGTTTTTATGCGACTTACAAACAAAATCATAGATTCATTACGAAATCCCAATAACTTTTCAAAAGTAGGATTTCGGTAGTACGAAATGTCGCAATAATTTTTCGGACGAGTATGAAGTGTTAGCATTTTTAGATGATTTGTTGTTGCCATCTTTCGATGTGTAGTCAGGCTTAGATATTTTAGAGAAGGTTCTTCATAAATTAAGATTAGAAAATTTAAAACTAAACATGAATAAGCTTTCATTTTTACAAAATAAAATCACGTACTTAGGACATGAAATTACACCGAGTGGCATTCAACCGGGTGAATCTAATTTGGCAGCAGTGTCACAAATTCCCACTCCTAGTAACGTTCACGAGATGCGTCTATTTATTGGGTTATGTAGTTATTTCCGTAAATTGATTAATAATTTCGCAATAATTACTCGCCCATTGACCAATTTAACAAAGAAAAACTCGGCGCGGAATTGGGGCCGTGAACAATCTAATAGCTTTAAAGATTAAAACAGTGTTTGTGTATAAAACCCATACCAGCTTTATACGACCTTGCATTACCGACGGAGATTCACACGGATGCATGCAAATCAGGTATCAAAAGCATTTTATTGCAAAAACAAACTGATAATTCATTACGGCCCGTTATGTATTTCAGTAGCGTAACGAGTAAAGAAGAAAGCATGTACCATAGCTACGAACTTGAAACTCTTGCGGTAGTCGAATCGTTGCGTAGATTTAGGGTGTACATCGTAGGCAAACATGTCAAGATCGTGACTGACTCTACGGCTGTTCGTGCCACCTTAAGTAAACGTGACATTATCCCGCGTATAGCCAGGTGGTGGCTGTCAATCCAAGATTTTGATGTGAGTGTAGAATATAGACCAGGAGAGAGAATGAAACATGTAGACGCGTTAAGTAGGAACCCAATCGATACTGTGAATGTGAATCGCCTTGAAGTGTCATTCAAAATGACTCGCTTCATTGTGCTTATGGTAAAAGTGATCATGGAAAGAAAGAAGGAAAATTGTTCCTTATTCCCAAACCCACAGAGCCCATGATCATGATTCATGTCGACCACTTGGACCCCTTCTGCAAGACAGCTAAAGGCTATCAGTATATGCTGGTTATAACAGATTCCTTTTCTAAATTTGTTATTGCTGAGCCAACTCGAACAGTCTATTCCGTGGAAACTATTAGAACACTCAGAAAAATATTCAGCTTATTCGGATACCCAATAAACGTGTAAGTGACCACGGGAAGGCTTTTACAAGTAGATACTTCAAAAAGTTCTCATCTGATTAACAGTTTAGGCATATGTATCTTAACCTCCGTCGCATGCCCGCGAGGGAATGATCAAGTGGAACGCACCAACCGTACCATATTGAATGCCTTGCGTGCCACAGATCCTAGGGAGGCTGCAAATAACTGGGCGAACAGTAGCTTATCCAATATTCTCTGGGATATTAATAATACCGCAAATGAAAGAACCTACAAACTCTATGATTTGATGTTTTCTAAAAGCTCTAGGCCACGTTGTGTCATCGTTAGCAATGAAAGTGTTAGTTACTGTTACAATAAGAACTGACTACAACTGTTACAATAGACTCTACATTTATCCAAATTTAAGAATCAAAATGCAGATGCGTTGTCATCCCTGAGGACTAATATGCAGATGATACTCCGTCATCATCAGCTCACAGAGTAGTCGACTTAACTTTGTCCTAGCGTCTGCGAATATAACTCAAGCAAAAAATAGGCGACAACCCGTCATGTTCATTGACAAGGTTACATCAGCCAGAAAGCAATTTTAGGGATGTGGTAAGGCGATAAATGAAAATCGCACAAAAAGTTTTTGTGCAATTCTTAATTATTACATACATACATAGGCTCACGATTGCCCAATTTCAGCGGTGACGTGGTTACATGCATCATTCAGTAATCCCAGCATCTTATTTGCTGTAAATGGTGGACTTGTGTTAGTTCTTGCTGCGTACCCTTTCACATTTGCCCATATTAATTCAATGGCGTTGTCCTGACAGTGGTACGGCGGTAGTCTTAGAACTGTGTGCCTATATTCTGCTGCAAGTTCGTCCACAATGTATCTTGGTGGTTGTTGATTTTTTTAAATATTTTTGTTTAACATAGACTCATCTACGTTGTGGCCATGATCACGAAGCCAGTTTATAATGTCGGATTTTTTGTTGGCTAGAGTAGGCATTTTATTTATTATCCGAGAGTGGTATGGTGCGTTATCCATAATAATCACTGATGGTTCCTCTAGCTTGCTCAATAAATCTTCAAACCATCTTTCAAACACTTCTGAATCCATCTCCTCGTGATAATCTTTGGTTTTTTCCGATTTAAAAGACAAAAATGCTCCTTCGATAAATACTTTCATAGTTCTCGCGTGACAAATAATCAGTCTTTCTCCTTTTCCTATAGGCACTTTCAAGATCGACGCTGCAGTGTCATCTGTCCAGCCCCTTGATACAGTGTCGTTGGCATTAAGCCTCGTTTCATCTGTAAATACTACGTTTCCCTAGTCCTCAATTCGCTTATTATTTTTTAATTCTTCCCTCAAAAAGTTACACCGCGCTAGAACAATGTCTGTGCCTTCCATCAATACTTTTCTTTTGTCCGCTTTTTGAAACTGGTTAACTTCCTTAATGTAGGGAATTCATTTCTGAATTAATAGTCATACATGTCTCCGCCCCCGGTGAATAAAATGATAACTGCAAAAACACGATTTTTCAGGAAAAATAAAAAACCGATTTTTGACTTTAACTTGCTAAGCAATAGTTGTAGAAAGATAAAAAAAAGCTCAATGAAAGCTAATTTTTTACCTTTTATAATGTTTTAAAATAGGTTATACTAAGATTATCCGAACTGGAGATACTTAGAATTCAAGAAATTGCTATAATTCTGTTGTTAGTTTAATTTATTAATAACACTTAGCATTTTATTCACGTTACTTTCAAATGATTGAGAGTATTGCATTACTGTTTTACAATAATATTCAACGAATATAGAGACTAAATTAACGGAAAACAATATCACTTGGCATTATATTCTAGTTAATACTGAAAATACATTGAACGGTAATAGAACCCTTAACTTTTATTCCGGGGTTTACAATAAAACAATGTTATAGTAATCAACTATTGGTTTATTGAAAATTAAAATAATTAAACATTAAAAAGTCCTACTGAACTTCTTCGTAATCATTATAATCATCATCATCATCACCCCTTCACAAGTCCACTGCTGAACATAGGCCTCCCCCAAGGAATGCCACAACGCACGGTCCTGAGCCACCTGCATCCATCGACTTCCTGCATGTCTTACCAGACCGTCACTCTATCTGGTGGGGGACGCCCTGAAACCCTATACTTCACCTGCCGGTACCAGGCTGCCACTCGAGAACCTTTCTTCCCCATCGGTTGTCGGTTCTTCGAGCTATATGGCCGGCCCATTGACCCCTTCAGCTTACTAATCCGTTGGGCTATGTCGGTCACTCTGGTTCTACTGCGGATATCCTCATTTCTAAGTTTATCACGCAGAGAAAACCCGAACATAGCCCTCTGCATAAGCTCGCTGAGCGACTTTGAGCATCCTCATATGGCCTGCAGTGAAGGACCATGTCTCAGATCCATATGTTATCACTGGCAACACGCACTGGTTGTCAATTTCGTTTTCAGGTTTTGAGGTATACCTGACGAGGATGTGTCTTAATTTCCCGAACGCTGCCCAGCCGAGTTGAATCCGTCGATTGACCTCTCGGTCAAAGTTGGACTTACCTAGTCGGACTATTTGTCCCAGGTAAACATGCTCGTCAACAACTTCGAGCTTAGTGCTCCCAAAACTACCGGCATAGGTGTGACATGGACTTTAAACATGATTTTGTTTTGTCCATGTTCATCTTAAGACTTATCCGTTGGGGACACTATTGAGGTCATTGAGCATATTGCTTAGGTCCTCCAGCGATTCTGCCATAAAGACTATATCGTCGGCAAATCTAAGGTGAGTGATGTACTCGCCATTGATGTTAATACCGTATCCTTTCCAGTCCAGTAGCTTGAAAACGTCTTCCAATGCAGCGGTGAAGAGTTTCGGGGATATAACGTCACCCTGTCTTACACCTCTCTGCAGTTGGATAGATTTCCTACTCTGGGTATACTCAGATAGCCATCGTAGCCCTACTGTACAAACACTTCAGCGCTTTGATATACCGGCAGTAAACTTGACACCGCTGAAGGAACTGTAGCACCGCCCAAATTTCGACGGAATCAAAGGTTTTCTCATAGTCCACATATACGCAAGACAAAGTGGCAGATTGTACCTCTCAATCTCACTCAAAATTTCAGGTGTCCGGAAACGATACTGCCACACTCGGTCTTCAGCTTTGACAGTTGGTTCTTCCTGGTAGACAGATCTCTGGCAAAGACTTTGGAGCCTTGGTTCCGCTCGATCGCTTCTTCAATACAAGCTGTGGCGTAGGTCCCGCCTCATGCATTTGGAGATCCGTCTGTTCAGTTGCCTGTACACTGTCAAATCTGTTGAAGACTGCAGCTTCAACAGATTTGCCGTCCAACAGTCATGAGGTTAAGAGTAAGATCGGAGTGTTTTTGTGTTCTTCTGCGGCGGGTCTTGCAGAATTTAGCTACGACCGCATAGACAGTTTCGTCGAGCTTGTCATTCATATCGTTCACTGCATTGCAATCTTCTAGGCACTGAAAACGGTTTTGTAACTCGAGCTGAAAGGTTTCGGGACTTTGGATTAGAGCACGAGGGGGACGGAGCATTGACTTCATTAAACGAGAGCTCTCGAACTTAGCGTTTAGGTTCAGTGTACCTCTAACCATTCGGTGATCGCTACCTGTTTTCACCCTCGCGACCACTGAGTCATCACTGAACATTGTCGCCTGGTCGTCATACGACAGTGTTCAGTGATGACTCAGACAATCTCATTTTTGTCGAACCGTCGGGGCTCGACCAGGTCCACTTCCTGTGGGGCCGCTTCTGGAAGAAAGAGTTCATCATAAAGAGTCCTCTTTCTCCGTGAAGGCGGCCAGCTGCTGGCCTTGGGTTCCGTTGCCCTATTCCAAATATCCCTACCTTCAGCTCACCGTTCTTTCTTGTGCCTAGTTTTGCGTTGAAGTCTCCATTAACACCGTATAGTGGGTGGATTTTGGAGGAATGCATGGCTTTAGGATATCCTCATACATTTCTCCACCTCCTTATCGGGATGTGCCGAGGTTGGTGCGTAAACCCGTATGACCTTCAACGAATACCGTTTGGTGATTCTGAGTATAAGGTACGCAACCTTCGTCGACACACTCACAATATTTACAGCGTTGTTAACGAGAGACTTGTCGACGATAAATGCGACACCTCCTTGGGACAGATGGTCACCTCCCGGTGATAGAACAAGTTGCTGGATTCGAGGATTACCGTGTCCTCCCCTCTCTTTGAACCTCGGATAATCCTATAATATGCCAGCGTAACTTCTATCTCTTCTTCAGCTCAGGATCTTCTCGTCAGTCCTCAGGGTGCGTGCGTTGTATGTTGCCAGGTCGAGTCGTCTTAGGTGGCAACCGAACCTCCATCGAAGATTCTTAGCACCCCTGCCCCGCCGTTACCATAGTCGTTGTTGTTCTTAATCGCTGTTGTTGGTTTAATTTATTAATAACACTTAGCATTTTATTCACGTTACTTTCAAGAGATTGAGAGTATTGCATTACTGTTTTACAATAATATTCAACGAATATAAAGACTAAATTAACGGAAAACAATAACACTTGGCATTATATTCTAGTTAATACTGAAAATACATTGAACGGTAATAGAATCATGAACTTTTATTCCGGGGTTTACGATAAATCAATGTTATACTAATCAACTATTGGTTTATTGAAAATTAAAATAATTAAACATTAAAAAAAGTCCTACTGAACTTCTTCGTAATCATTATAATCATCATCATCATCATCATTACAGCCCTTCACAAGTCCACTGCTGAACATAGGCCTCCCCAAGGAATGCCACAAAGCACGGTCTTGAGCCACCTGCATCCATCGACTTCCTGCATGTCTTACCAGGTTGTCACTCCATCTAGTAGGGGGTCGCCCTACACTTCGCCTACCGATACGAGCCTGCCACTCGAGAACCTTTCTTCCCCATCGGTTGTCGGTTTAATTCACGTCCGATGTTACAGTACATGGAGTCATCTTCGCTTTGACCTTGACTGGTTTCAAGAAATCGGTGTATAATATTGATTTGAAGTTTCTGAGCAGCAAGCATATAAAAAGCTTATATTAATCTATTTTTATTCTGGCCTCCACAACCGTCAGAGTAAAATGAAATATTTTTGATGCCTCTTTCAACTTCACCTAAGAGAAATTGCCATAAACAGCTGTCAATTTCTATCGCTCGCTCCTCTTTTTGTAATTGTGTTAATTTTTCACTTCAATAAAACTGAATTAACACTCAAAATCAAAAAACAACAACACCAAAAAAAATAATATAATGTACACCCAAGGACGGCTTAGATTGCACTCATTTAAACAAACAAACATAGCCACGTGCCGAATATCGCACACATTGACCCATTGTGCTATCACTGTCTAATGTAAGCTTGCTCTAATGACAGAAAAGAATGGCAAGATATTTCTTTGCTCAATCGTTATTAGTGCTATTTACTAAGGACATGTTAGTCGCCCAGCCTAAGCGGATTTTTACGAGAACAAAATGACAATAGCGTTTACAATTATTTCATTTTTTTTCCGAGAATATTATTGCAAAATTTTTGTCGTATCATTAATGAAGAAACTGTTTCATTAACTTCATATTATTTTTTTCCATGAAGACTTTTGTGCTAGATAAAGTGACGAATATTATTATTGCACTATTCTATAACTTTTGAATAATGGCTAATCTATTCAACGTATTAAAAATGGAAAAACATTCAGCAAACAGAAAAGTAGCGATTAACACAGGCGTCTCGTTGTGAGTGTTAAAATAAACAACATGGCGGCGGTGGCATCACATCAGTCTGGCCAGGACATGGATTTGCTACCATAAACAAGAGACTTTGTTTTTATTTTAATAAATTAAAACTAATTAAATATTAATAAAAAACGGCGAGTAACGTAATAAATATCATATTAATTATGAAATACTTTATAATGTACTATGGTTAATTATTTAGTTACAATTAACAAAAAAAGTCGGTAATATTTTATTTTTTAATAGATATTTTAATATTTTCTTGCAATCACTAGTTCCATCTGTCTAGAATACAATAACATAGTGGAAAGAGTATAGAGACTATATTTTAATTATTATATTGCATTAATAATTATTTGAAATTATATAAAATAAAAGTAACGTAGTTAGGGCTACATGGTCGAGTCACACATAACCTTTATTGTTTGTTTAACCGGGGAAAAACCCCGCTCGAATAGAATTCATTCATTTATTACAGGATTACAACCTATCAAAAGTTCTTCTGAACACAGGCCTCCCCCATAGATTGTGTCATAGTGGGGATATTTGCAATAGTTGTCACGCTTGGTAGGCTCAAATAGAATACCAACGTATAATAGCAACATAATGCTCCTGTGTTTCGTATGACGAGTGACGAGGACCGGAAGCCATTTTCACTGATAACGAGGAATTCCTTTATAGTCCTTAGGATTGACCACCTCGCATTTGCATTTCGGTTCTTCTTCGAGGAAAGATAAAAGTGTTTATGGGCCGCAGCATTAACTTACCGTCAAGTGCACTGCCTGCTCGTTAGTAATCCTCACTGCTATAAAAATACATATATAACATGTGAATTCAGATATTCTCATTTGACATTCATATCGTAGGTATATAGTTTGATTTTCTTAACTACAGGCTTAATAAAAGAAAATAATACATGTACATACTTAAAACCTCTTTGTTGTTAACAAAAGTGTATCTGCTTTAATTCTAAATTTCTTTATATCCGCTTTGAAAAAAGAATGTAATATTTTGCTTTAACTATGCACAGATTGTATGTTTGTTCATACGAAAAGCGTATCCCATTAAGCTAATGATCGACGGATAGATGTTTCGAAATAACAGGCCGCTGTTGGCCTGTTAGATCGAAACATCAAGAACATTCATTGTTCGGTGGATAATATCGTGATTTATTTAAGTAATGGATTGTCAATGATTGAGAAACTTAAAAAATGTTGGTCATTTGTTAATAAATGACTGGCTCTTATAAACAAAAAAAAGTACTTCACTACCGTCATATTTTTATACAACATTTCTTCTATATTTTAACCTTCTCAATGACCGCGCCAATACTGCCACCGAATTGGTCGATTGGGGGCTTTCTAGTATATTATGCCTCTTATATATAGGGCCAGGCCCTCGAGAACAGTGGGGAAGCACTTGCTGCTGCTTGATGTCTCGAAGGCCTTTGACAGGGATGAGTAATTTAGGCAAGCTTTCAGCGTACGGCCATCTCATGTTCTGATTGAGGGCTATTAGTCTAATAATACAACGACTAACGTCGGAGTTCCTCAGTGATCCATTTTTTTTGCAACTTTCTTTCTGTATCTATGGGCAGGCAGACGACAGCACAATTGTGGAAAGATACCAGCCGAATGTTCTTCACCGCAAAAAGGAGCCCGCTCATCCTGGCTACTACTTTCCGTGATGTATCTTTGTATTACACCGACCGCCTTCAGTTGTTAGAGGTTGAGATTTCCGAACCTCAAATTTGGATGGATCATTGAGTTCAAGGCCAAAGTAGCCGCAAGGAAGCTAGGTGTCCTTGTAAGAGTGCGAGGGTACTTTACGCTGGTGCAGCTTCTCATACTATATAAAGCGCGATTGGCGACATGCACGGTGCACTGCTGTCATATAGGGGCTGGTGCTGCAAAATTTTAACCAACAGTGTTGGATATTGTGGATAGGCGTGCTAAAAGGCTTATTAGTGGTCTTGGTTTGGTTGAAAAAAATCTTGTCACCCGCGAGCACAGCTGCAGAGTAGTTAGCCTCTCGGTATTCTTTAGGATGCATTTCGAAGTGTTCGCAGGAATTATTACTCACTTCCTCCTCCCTTTCCACCATCAGACAACCATACGGTTGGCGAGCTGTACCTTTGTTGATATTACACGCATTCGAATCAAATGGTTTGCTTTGTCTTTTATAACGTGTAAACAAAGGAGTGGAATTAATTGTCAGCGTCTGTCTTTCGTGGAAATGAGCCTCTATCATTGTAGAGTCGCTAGCTTGGCGGCCAGTGATGATCGTAGATCCAGACGTCTCGCATCTTTGACGCTGATATTTATAATATGCTTTTAAATAAAACATTTAATAATATAATTTAACTATTGTCTTATGGATTGCTTCGTAACATTATACGAGTTATTAAGAATTAAATTTAATTAGCTAAAAAAATTAAATTAAAAACAAGAAGCATGACTGGACAAAAGATACATAAAGAAAAACGAATAACTAAAAAGATAAAATCAAGTAATCCTTTTTGGAATTTCTGATGAGTTTTTATAAAGATATAAAATACGTTTATTAATTCATTTTTTTTTACAATTAGACCTTCGCTCAGCATCAGTCCTTATAAACAGCGATTTCTGAACAGTGTTATTTTGCTATTTCATATTCCTTTGACTTCACGTATTCTAAGCGCTTTGGTCGGTATTATTTTTGGATAATGCGTTATTTAGTTTCGTTATTTCTGAGATATTTAATTAATATTAAAACATTATGGGACATAAATGGTTTAATAAAAATTTGATGAAGGATCTGAAACACTTATCATATTCAATCTAATGCGCGCTTCACCCCTGTCAAGTCAAAATGCCATTCAAAAACTTGGACAAGTTTAGAGAAAATTTTATCTTTCTTTTATTAAATTCAATATTGAAGCTTTTATTTATTTTACATGTCAAATATTAAATGAAAGCAAATTAAAAAATTTCATTATAACCTTTACATGATATAATCTATACATGAAATAAAACTGTAACGAGGTAACTTCTGTTTATTAGATATAAATAAAAAATCTAAATTAGAGGCTAAGTAAATGATAGTAATAGTGTCAAAAAAAGGTGTGTGTACTTGTGTACACATGTACGAAGTGAAACTTCTTTACGACATATAATCTTCTTTTATTTATATTTTACGTTCTTTTTAAATAGGTTAAATAATATAATAGTATACTGATGCAACCCTGACGGTGAAACATTACAAGGAAACGTGACTTTTTTTTAAATACCGTACTAAATTTTTCCACTACGTCGATAAAGAAGTTTCACTTCAAAAAGCAGTTTTGGTTAGTAAGACAGACAGCACATAAGCTCGTATACAATGTGATAAAACACTGCACGGATTTTGATAGAGATTTAAATTTTTACTAATAAATCGTATGATTCTGCGATAAGGTTTTACTATTAAATATATTATTTTATTTATTTATTTCACCAATCTATAGTTTAAGGTATCCTATAAATCAGAGGCCTAACAGGACTTGATTTCAGTGACAAAGGAGCAATCATTCTGATGGTAAATAGTTACTGCTGCTCATTGAAATCTGCAATCCATTCCAAACAAAGAAGGTTACAGATTGTCACGTCTAAGGACTAAGATGGAATGTCTCGTCAGCAGGAAGAAGGGAGACCCTTTTCTTGTATAGTATTATCTGAGAGAGCGTAGTCTTCCCTCAGTCTACCCCACCCATTCGTGCTGCAGCCATAATATAGCTGTATTGTAACTCTACGATATAACAAAAACTTAACTTTCTTTAGATTAGGCCCAGGATGGCATCTGAGATGCCTGAACTGTGTAAATTCTGAATGAACCTGTAAAAGTCAACAGGCTAACAGCACTAACATCACAGAAACTAGATGAGATGAGTAAATTCAGTAGTATTAATGTCTTAGAGAAGACTTTGTATTTGTTTCATTTATTGTAAAGACTATCAGTTTATGGGCTACTAATGGAACTAATATGTCCGTGACCGGTCCTCACCGCTAGTAAGAGGCATGGTTCTTTTGTCGTCTTGAAACACGTATAGCCATAATGCAATTAACTCTATATTTTTTTTTGTATTTAGCTTTTATTGTTTTGTATTAAAACGTCATTGTAAATTAAAATAATCTTTAAACCATCCATTATAGCCTAAAAGTTCCCAGCTGAACATAGGCCTCCTTAGATTGCTTCTATGGGAGATATTACAACGCCACTGCACCGTAACGGGAAGTCAATCGACCAAGCTAGTTAATAAATATTGGTACTCAGCGTGTCCGTGCGCTGCTTGAATGATATTTTAACATTCTTTTTGTTAATATTAAAAAATATGTTAAAACGAATTCAAAACTAAAAAAATATTCAGTTTTCTTTTTAGCTTTGATTTCTCACAAAATTTACGCGTAGAATGTCCTATATTCGTTCTCCTCCTTTTTTGAAGACGGTTAGTAAAATTATAAAAGAACGAGTTCATCATTTTCTTATTTTAGGGATGTTTTTCCCGAACCTTTGAATCAAGATGAATTTAAATGTTAATTCACTTAACATATTATGTATCTAAGACTATGTGAATAGACTTTTAATTAAAACCTAATTAGTCAACGCTTCTCTTTTCGTTACTTTCAACCCTCGTTTCAGCGAGTCTGACCTAAATATTTAAGTTGGGTGTAACTTTGATCCCTTACTTTAAGTACAAATGTAGCTTTCGAAAGCGAATTAACTCCTTCCTCCGACACGCATATTTTTACACGATGATATAAAACAGCATATGAAATTGTGATTAATGATTTCAGTGGCGCATGCGTTAGTGTGGTAAAAGATGCAGGAAGTCGATTGTTGTAGATGGCCCAGGTCTATGCTTTGGGGAGTTCCTTGTGGAAGTTACATGAAAAAATGCCTATGCAGACCCGCCTCGCAGAGGCAACGATCAGTATCAGCAACGGCTCGCGCCGACTAAATCTCCATAATGTTCCACCTGTAGGCCTATGTTCAGTGGTGGACTTCGATAGGTTGTTATGAATGATGAAGGAATCATATTAAAGACTAGCGAATCATACCGGCTTCAAATCATATCAAATCAATTTATTCAGAACAATCTACAATGTGTAGAATACATCAAGAATTATAATCAATGAATACATAAGCAAAACAAAATTATAATTTTTTTAACTATGGCAATGTCATACAATACAACTCAAGCAATGTCAAGTAATGAAATTATTAATTCAAAACCGTCGTAATAAATTATAAATTATGTTACAATAATATTAAGATGATCGAATACTATCATTAACAAAGTCATCAAGCCATAAAAGCATTTTTCCAACAAAAAAAATTTCAACTTAGTTTTGAAATCACTCTTGTACAGAAACTTTTTAAGTCGACTGGTAATCTATTAAATAAATGAACCGACTGATATTGTGAGCAGTGCTTGGATATAACTAGACGAGGAATAACTTTATTCTTAAAGTCTCGTCTTCTTCTATTTCCCTAATATTTCTTTCATCTGTAGTCTCGTAACTTATACATTTTGAAAAATTCTTCCTTCACCTGGTAATCATCAAAGACCATTCTGATCTATACACGTAAATAAAATTAAGAGGATACCTTCAAAATGAATCTACGATTCATTTTGGGGGCGTGGAATAGAATAGAATTTTTTTTTTATTCAATATAGATTATTACATAATTACATATTGAAACATATTGAAAGTAATTTTTTTATTTACCGCTGGTTCAGAAAATACCTCTGTCCTGGGAAAAACCAGCAAGAAACCCAGCGGGACTTTTTTTAAAACATATTTCACTTTACGATAATTTTGTTTGTACAAAAAAGTGGCTTAGCCCTTTGTTTGAAGCTCACGGAATGTCAAAATGAAAGTGATGCAATTACTTCATGTCCGCAAACTATGAGATAGATATACCGAGCACACGCTCGGATATAAACTACGTAAGCGCCAAACAACATTTTTAACACAATTTCGTTATGGTTTAAAAAATGGTTTATGCAAACTTAGATAAATGATTATTTACTATACTTTAAAAATAATTCCATGAACTTATTCGTAAAATACTGTGGTGGCATGGAGAAATGTAACTAATTAGAGCCTACTTTACAATTTTTTTTATCAAAAAAATTACATGTTATCTTACCTTTTATACAATCCAAGGTCATGTAGTCAAAACTCATCGTACTATCCTACTAATATTATAAATGTGAAAGTTTGTGAGGATCTATGGATGTTTGTAATAATATAGCTCATACATCAGAATAACACATAAGCTATAATCCATAAAAATATTGTGTAAATAAGCCAAAATATAACGATAAATGTTAAGTAAGTCTGAAAAAATCGGTCATCAGCGAACTATTTTGGCGTGAACACGCATCACGCAAAAACCTGTGAACCCATTCGGATGGGACTTTCACTGGCAGATAGCTGATGTTATAAGGAGTGACTTAGGCTACTTTTATTTTAGGATTCCACGCGGGCGAAGTCGCGGGGAACAGCTAGTATACCATAACTTTGGTATGTAATATATAAAACTTAAAGAAATATGTGAAATAGAAAAACCACCAATTTTTCGAGGTAGTCCATCATAAGTGTCTGTTTGTATATCGAAATAACTGCCTTTTATTGAGCTCAGGGGTTATTTGCATGTCTTTAAGATATGAATAACCATTTTTAAAAATTTGTCTGTCTGTCTGTCTGACCGGACTAATCTTCGGAATACCTGAACAATGAAGTAATGAAACTTGACGAACAGATAAAGGTCAATGTTAAGAGTGATCTAGGCTACATATTATTTAAAAAATTCGAAAATTTAATTAGTATAAGAAATCGCCGTCGTGGACTGATTACAACGATCAACATTAATCAAGCGTTGTAATGGAAATGTTCCATAATAGGTTTCGCTCTGATGTCAGTCATACTGTCTGCCCCATGTCAGCCGATAGCAAGTTGTAAATGGAGAACACATTGGTATTTGGTTGACGTATTCTCTAAGTATCAAAACACATATTACTACAATTTTAGAAATATTTGTTCAGGATTAATTTTAGAAATATTATAAGGGAATGAACGGGGTATTTCAGGGAATAAGCGTTCTGAAAGAGATTCGAGGTCTGAAAGTTACAGTTTACTTGGGTAGGTTAGGACGATTCGACTGTACTCTTACTGCGATCGACTGTACTCATACTGCGAAAAGTTCAATATATTAAATGAAAATCAATATGGCTTTCGCAAAAACAGATCAACAACTATAGTAGTATACAAATATGTCAATGAAATACTAAATATATTCAATAAAAAGAAATATGCGATTGGTATTTTACTGGACATGACCAAAGCCTATGATCGAGTTCGATTTGACATACTTTACGGAAATTACACGGAATAGGAGTAAGAGGCCCACCCACAACTGGTTCGAGTCATACTTACCAATCGAAAGCAGTGCGTGGAGATAGAACACCATGACCTAACCAGTGGAAACGTGGTTAAAGTCAGACCTAAATTTGCACCTGTCACTAAATCAATACCACAAGGTAGTGTTCTCGGTTGTTTATTATTTTAATTTATATAAATGATTTGCCAAAATAATCAAAGCTCCTGTACCTTGTTCGCCGATGATCTTTCTGTAGTCATCCCATTCGACAATAATAATAATAACAATCTTAACAACTGTCTAGATAGTGTACTAATAGAAATCTCTAAATGGTTAATAAATCACAATCTCGTATTAAATAACACAAAACTAAGCTAATGCAATTTAAGCCGTATCAAAAATACCCCCATCTATAAATTATTCTTACAACGATACTAAATTAGAATGTGTTGATTCATATACGTTATTAGGTATAAACATAGATTCGGGTATAAATTGAAAGAACACATAAAGAAAGTATCATCTAAACTTTCCGTTTCTCGTATGCTCTATACGAACTTAAAAAGTCACAGATTCAAAACGGCTACGTGTGCATACTATGCTTATGCCCATGCATGGCTCAAGTATGGCATTATACTGTGGGGAAACAGCACAGACGTAAATAAATTATTTATTCTACAAAAAAAATGTATCCGCATAATTACAAATATAGATAACACTGACAGCTGTAAACCTTACTTCATTTCGTTAAAAATATTAACACTTACATCTATATATATACTAGAAGTATGCACATTTGTTAAAAAGAATATGCACCTTTTTTCAATATACTCCCGGCCTCATTTTTTACGTCCTAATAATAAATTAGCTCCACCTATCACAAAATTACAAACAGTCAAATCAGGACCCTATGGTATGTGTGTAAAAATTTATAATAAAATCCCTAAATGTTTACAAAAAGAAGAATCATTAAATAAATTTCAAAGAGAGCTTAAAAAATATTTAATTGAAAAAAGTTTCTATTCGTTGTCGGAGTTTTTCGGTGAAAAATAATAATAGTTTAATTGAATATACACATATATATTATACTTTTTATTAACATGGTATTAAAAATTATTGCAAATGTTTATTAAACCTAAAAGTAATGTTTAGTTTAAGTAAATAAAATTAGTAATTCTTCTTTCTAAATCAATTAAATCAAATTGATATATAATGTTGCTAAGCACCATCAGGGCTCATGTTTGGCTCTATTATATCCAACATAAGAACTATTTATGTAACCACATGAACGCAATAAAATGTTTGAGTTTGAGTTTGATTCACTTGGACTATTGTAAACATTTCACATTTTTATCCATGGGGGTTTCCCCACGATAAAAAAGGGATCGAACGCAGGTTGCTCACGTACTATAAAATTTGCGTTGAGTGCTTAGCTCCTGAGCTACTACGGCATCTAAATATAAGACATGGCGCTATGAAAATGAGCAAAGTTTATCAAGTTAGTTATTTAAAAAAATTAATATATATTTGTAAACTGTCAATTTTTTTTTATAGGATAAGGGTGACAAACGAGCACACAGTCCACCTGATGGTAAGTGGTTGCTGTGGCCCATATACATCTACATCTATCCTCGATTACAAATCAAAATGCAGATGCGTTGTCACCCGTGAGGACTAAGATGGTATGTCTCATTTCCAGTAAAAGTCTCCGATTCTCTACACTCACCATACGAAACGTAGCAGCGCTAAGCTGCTATTTTACGCTGGTATTCTGTGAGAGCGTGGTGCTTCCCGGTTGAGCCGACCCATTCGTGCTACAACTATAATACTAATATAGCTGCAGCATGGCTCTACCACGTAAAAACACTTCTGTTTATAATTTGTGCACTGATTGTCTTTATATCTATTTTAGTGTCGTCTCAAAATTTAACCGTAAAATCTGCAAAACTATTAGATCAAAAACAGTACACAGGCAAAACAACAATGACTATTTCCGAATTGAAATTGTATTTCATTCGCAATTTAATTTTTGTTTTATAAACAACAACAAAACAAAACCTATATTATCATGGTCACTCCAGTCTTCTAGCAATACTACTATTCTTATATATTCGTATATTATATATTTATTTATTTTATTTTTATGTTATGGAAAACCAACAGCTTACAAATCTTAAGTAAATAACGGATGTTCAATTTACAAAAATAATAACAGGTTCTCACTGATAGAAATACACTAACATAATCTATTTCGTTGTTTAAAGGACATAGCACAAATACGAGCAACAAAAATGGAGTCTAATTTCAATGTACAACATGCATAAATTTAATAAGTGAAACAAACAATAATAGCCACAAAAGAAAAGAAAAAGCAGGGCTAAACGCACAATATAATTTTTTTCTTAAAATAAATTAAATTATGACATAAAAAACTCTCGACTTAATGCCCGCCTTGCCGATATATAGCTAGTATTAAACAAATCAAAATCATGCTTTTTGCATAAATTATTAAAATTATTAATAGACCGATACATGAAAGTATTTCTTCCATAATTAGTTGATGAAGCTGGTAAGTAGAGTAATGCATTCCTTCTAAGGTTCACTGTAGGCGTTCTCAGTGATATTTGTGATAGCAAATCAGAACAGTCAACATTGCCAGAACAGATTTTCAATAAAAATACAATGTCAGCAATCTCCCGACGCTTTATCAGAGGTAGCAGATGATGGTGTTTGCATAAGGATAAGTAGTCTTCTGATCGGTAGTTTCTATGGGTACGATAGCAAAGATATCGTATAAATTTACGTTGGATATTTTCAATCCGTGAAATGTATGTATGATACATCGGGTTCCAGATCTGCGAAGCATATTCAAGCGTACTGCGGACGTAAGTACAGTACAAGATTTTAATTGTTTTAATATTATTAAACTCCTTTGCAGTACGCATGACAAAACCTAACGCCTTAGATGCCCTAGTTATGATATTGTCAACATGGGTGTTGAATAATAACTTAGAGTCGTGGAAAATCCCTAGATCACGTACAACAGATTCTTTTTGTAACTTCTGGCCTTTAAGGTGATAGCCGAAATTAATTAAGTTTCGCTTGCGTGTATATGTAATAAGGGTACATTTTGATGGGTTTAGATCAAGCTTATTAATATTACAGTATTCCTCCAATCTTAGTAGATCTTCCTGCAGTAATTCAGCATCAGCCTGAGATGAGATTGTGGAAAATATTTTCATATCATCAGCAAAACACAGTAGGTGTGATGATTTAAAACAGGTTTCAATATCGTTGACAAATATAAGAAATAGCAACGGCCCCATCAAGGACCCCTGTGGCACACCACTCGGTATTGACACCCAACCTGATATGTAATTGTTAACAACTACAGCCTGCGAGCGATTGTCGATATAAGAGGAGAACCACCGCAGTAAGTCTCCACATATACCAACATACTGAAGCTTTTTTAAAAGCAAACTATGTTCAATCCGGTCGAAAGCCTTCTTACTATAATCTGTATAAATAACGTCAACTTGATGACCATCATCCATGGCTTTAGTCAAGAATGAATTAAGGAGCACCAAGTTGGAAACAGTAGATCTACCCTTGAAGAAACCATGTTGAGACGGACTTATGCTTTGTTTGAGTAACGGATATACCTGCTCATAAATCAACTTTTCAAAGACTTTAGAAATGATGCACAACTTAGAAATTGGCCTATAGTTAGCGACATCAGTCCTAAGACCCTTCTTGTGCACAGGGGTGATATATGCACGCTTCCAAATGTCAGGAACTGAGCATTCATGCAACGATTTGCGAAATAGCAAACTTATTGGTAGTGTTATCGTCTCTGCACAATTAATAAGAAAAGTGGCTGGTAGGTTATCAGGTCCGGCGGATTTTGATGGATCAAGAGCTTTCAACAACCGATACACGTGCTTAATGTTAACTTCTATTTTTGAAATATTTACAGTCGATTTTGATGTTACATTAGAAATATTTAGAGTTGATTGAGCGCCCGGGTATAAAAAAATTGACTTGAAATAAGTTGCAAACGCGTCACTAATAGACTGTCCTGTGTTATAAATTACACTACCTAAATTGAGACTACTTGGGATAGAGTGAGTTTTTGATTTACGTTTAACATATGACCAGAAATATTTAGGATTTTTTTCTATTGACCTTTCAACGGTTGATATGTAGTTTTTATGACACATATCTTCCAAATATTTAACACGAGTGCGCAGTATTTTATACGATTCTTCATCGGATCTATTACCGTAGGTCCTGAATTTACGAAGGTACTTATGTTTTTCTTTAATTGCTCTCTTTAATGCTGGGGAATACCACGTATGGTAGGAGTCCGGTTTAATTATTTTTGACGGTATGTGCTTATTTCTTAATTTCTCAAATATTTCATAAAAATATTTAATGGAATCATTAAGAGATTTCGAAGAAAATTCGGTTTTCCAATCGATTTCAGCATATTTTTCATTAATTGATTGATAATCACCTTTATTATAAAAAAACTTAATAAACGGAGTTGTTTTAAGTGTGCTTAACTCATAAAAACGTACTTCCATTACTAACGCTCCATGAAAGGGATCTACTGGTACCAAAGAGTCGTCACTACAATCAGATACGGCTACATCACAGTTAGATAACACAAGGTCGAGTGTTTTACCATATTTATTGCGTATACCATTATACTGGCAAAGTTAAGCGCATTAATTTCGTCAACTAGTAACCGTTCATTGTGCGTACTATAGTTCGTTGGCTCATAGCAATGATTACAACAGTTGGAACAGTTGGAAGCGGGTATCCATTTTATGTTGCTTAAATTAAAGTCACCTACTATAAGATATTTATCCGTGGGATATTTTAAGACTGTATCATTTAATTTCGTAAAAAAATTCAATAACTGATCCGAGAAACTAAAACTTCCATGTAAATTACATAAATATAAGACACAAATATGCAGAAAGGAGGCATTTTACTACCGCTTTTATGACAGTAAGCGTGAGCCAAAAATCTTCAGCACTGGAGTTAAAGTTCGGTTGAGGTTCAACAGACAACTCTCTGCGTGTCGCAATGAGTACACCGCCTCCGTACAATTGGCCCGTCCCAGCATAATCACGATCGCGGCGCCACACAACATAACGACTATCAAATAACTCAGAGTTCGAAATACCATCCAGAAGCCACGTTTCAGTTATAACAATGACATCGTATTTAGACAAGCAGGTATTACGGTAGAAATCAGATGTTTTAGTACGCAGACCTCGTGCATTCTGATAATAAATATTAAATAAAGAGCTATTCGTATTATTAATAAAAAACGTAGCCATTATAAATCATTAAATTAAAAATAAAATAAAAACAATGTAAAATCAAAATTATAAAACTAGGCAATATGTAAAAAGTCTTAAAATAATAACTAAAATTCCTTAATTTGATTTTAACTGCAAACTCAAATAGCGAATAAACATGGTAACTAATTATCACGTTAAAACAGTGCTGTAATAATAAATACATAATTAAAAAAAAATAGAATCAATATCGTTCAACATCATATTACGAAGAAGAATAGCGAGAAAGCCAACTCTAGTATTAAAAAAATTGTTTAAAGTGTAATGAAAAAGCAGGTGAACATAAATGTTAATGCAACTAAAAATCAAAATTATTAAACTAAGCGGAATGCAGAAAGTCTTAAAATAACTAATTAAAAATATATTATTAGTATTAGGGTTAAAAGCATGATACGAAAGCAAACCAACACGATAACATATTAATACATTAAAACATTTTTGCAGCATGGAATAAGTAATCAATATCATTCAATACCAAATAGGATATAAGAGCGAAAAGAACAAGCACAATATGCATACGGTTACTTAAAATATATCCAAAAAGCGGTTAGGAACAATTATGCGTCGAGCAATATATCGAACAAAGAGTTTTAGAAAAAAACACAGAATAACAACAGCGATATATCGGCAAAGCATTTCATCGTAAACATTTCATTACGAGTGTACTGTACAGCTGAAGCAATTAAACAATATGTAATTAAGCTGAGTCCTAAGTTAAGCAAATTATATGTTTGGAGGCAGTTTAAGCTAACTTGTTTAAATCACTATCACTTGTGATAATCATAACCCTCGTAGTGTCGTTTTTTCTAACATGAATTTTACAATACTTTACCCAAACGTATTGAAAAGCTTTATCTTTACAAATAGCTTTGGTTTTAGTTAGCAAAGCCTTAGAATACGGTGTTAAGTGGTCATTAACATACAGCCGTTGTTCATTACCCACAAACCCAATGTCCTTCGCTGTCATGAATTTCTTGGCACGCGCTGCACCGACAAATTCTTCCTTTATGTAGCGGTTGATGAAGTTGACAATAATAGATTTATCTTTACCAAAATGTGTCGGCACCCTCGCTATGTAATTTATTTGATGTTTGGGGATCGTGTAACCAACTTGCGTGCATATGTTCTCTACTATTGAAAAAAGGTTTTCATCTCTCTTTAGGGGAACTCCCTTTATCTCGACATTGTTAAGTCGAGACCATTGTTCCTTAGCAGCTAACTCCTTTTTCAGGGTTGATATTTCAGAGAGTGTCGAGTCAACTGTTATTTTTATTTGCTCCAATTTAGGTATCTTGGATTCAAGATCAGTTATTCTGGACTCACAGTTAATTATTTTTCACTATTAAATTCAGGATGATTTCAGCCTCCTATTTCACGCCTAATGCTTTTCACGTCATCAATGAGTGCTGGTAGACAGTGAAGCTGTAGTTTTAGGTCACGTATTTCCTGCAGAACCATATCAATTGAAGCACCACCATCAATGGTAGGGATCGGCGGCGACGTGGTTGGCGTTGGCGTTGAAGGGGCGCATAGAAGGCTCCGGCAACAGGAACACCTCCACGCAGCCCTTCGGTCGGCACCCAGCTTTCTATACCCAGCTTCGGTTATATTTGAGCAGCCAAAACAAAGTTGCTTCTTACACGATCCACACTTAACGCCATCATTGAAACTGTATTGCATAGTACAATGCATTATTATTAACAATTACTTTCGACGTAATCAAATAAGATATTCTAATTTGAAAAAAAAAAAAGAACTGATAGAAAATGAACTTAAGCAGAATTTGCTTGTAACTCCTGATGCTCAGAACTCGTTTTAATTAACACCGACACGTGCTATCTCTAAGTGTAAACAACGACAACTGTATACTTTACATATTAAACTGACTCACTTGTTAGTATAGTGGTCATAAGCGCGACGTTGATCATGAGGTCCTGGGTTAGAATCCCGGCTCGAACGAAAAAATTGTACTGTGTTTTTCTGTAAAATCATAAGTTCTTAGTAGCAGCCCGAAATCCGGAAGTTGGCGTTATTTCACCCCCATGCCTCGGAAAGCACGTAAAGTTGGTCCTGCGCCTAGTCTCTCTCCGGTCCGGATTGCCGTCCCATCAGACTATGAAAGTACGGTGATCTCTAGAGCACTATAATCATTGCATTGTAATATTAAACAAACACTACAATACTGCCTTATAGTGGAAGCGTATGAAAATCGACTATCTCAGACTCAGACAGAAAGTAACTCAAGCAGGAGATGAGATTAAGAGCTTAAATAATAAAAAAATGAGTTTGCCAACACGCTGGCCAAGCATGGAAACTACGGGGGAGTATGCATGTAATGTATTAACACAATTAGATATTTTTGTTGCATAATAAGAAATACGATATAGTAAGTATTACAAAAAGGGGCTTTATAACGAATTTCAGTTTAATTAGAGAAGATTTATTGTAGGCATTAAGCAAATGGGAATTTGTGTGTTTCTCCACGAAAGTTTAATAAATGTAAGCGACGCAACTTTGCGTCGCAAAAATTTTATTTACCTTAACATTGTTCATGAAATGGATTGCGAATATTTAATAATCTGTATATATAAAAATCAATTGCTGTCCGTTAGTCTCGCAAAAACTTGAAAATGGCTGGATTGATTTTGATGAATTTTTTGTGTGTGTTACGTGGGTGGCGCTGTCTTCGAGATCCAGAAATCACCCGTGCGATGCCGGTGCGGATCGCTAGTAACAAAATAAATCCCTTGAAATATAGTACTACACACAAATATATGTTACGGTTTTTCTTAGTATATAATAATCATAAGATTGGTCGGTTTAACTAAAGTTTAGTTTAGTTAATAGACTAACTCTTTAGCAATTAAAATAAATATTTTTTTGCCTTACGTCCCCACATATCAAACTATTAAAGCGGACAGTTGGCAACATAACGATTTGTGGCTATTAAAAACGTTAATTTTATTTTTGTTTATTTTTTCCTTAATCGTTCTAATAATCAAAATATTACAACTCCAAAATATAAAACACAAATTATAAAATTACGTGAGATAAGGTTGTTATCACTTTTTGTTATTAAACTGTACAAAGGTTTCCTTATCTTATGAATCTTCACGTAAAAGAAGTTCGGAAATATTTTATATTTCATTTAAAGGATTCTAAAGGGGACTACACACAAAGTTGTTACAAAAACTAATACGTGTAGAATTGATTTAAATAAATATTTATTTTGATATCACAAGATCTATATTACATAGAGATCGAATATACATATGACTATAACATTTGGGAACTATGATGTCCCCCTGATCGATTTTGATCGATTGAGCTGTCTACTGCCAGGATATAATAGTGCCATGAGTGAGCGCGTAAGCATAAAAACTCTTGTGATAAGATGGAAGATAGGCTATTAAAGGAAATTTTAAACGAATACACAATTTTATGGTAAATGGATGATGTGCCCCATAAACATATACATCTATCCTCGATAAGAATCAAAATAAAGAATCGTTATCACTCCTGAGGACAACGATTCAATGCCTCGTTACCAGCAAAAAGGGTATTAGATTCTCTACACTCACCATACGAAATACAGCAGCATAATTTTGTTGTTTCACGCTGGTAACATTTTAAGCTATAATGACCGACCTTGCGCTTCCTCATCCGGCCAGCAGTGAAGGACCACGTCTCAGTTTCATAGGTCATCACTGGCAACACGCACTGGTTGTATGGTCTCGTTTTCAAGTTTTGAGGTATACCTGACGTGAAGATGTGCCGTAATTTCCCGAACGCTGCCCAGCCGAGTTGAATCCGTCGATTGACCTCTTGGTCGAAGTTGGACTTATCTAGTCGGACTATTTGTCCCAGGTAAACAAACTCATCAAAAACTTCGAGCTTAGTGATCCCAACAAGTACCGGCATAAGTGACATGGAAGTTAAACATTATTTTGTTTTGTCCATGTTCACTTTAAGACCTATCCGTTGGGAGGCACTATTGAGGTCATTGAGCATAGTGCTAGGTCCTCCAGCGATTCTGCCATAAGGACTATATCGTCAGCAAATCGAAGGTGAGTGATGTACGCGCCGTTGATGTTAACAACGTATTCTTTCCAGTCCAGAAGCTTAAAACGTCTTCCAATGCAGCGGTGTAGAGTTGCGGGGATATAACGTCACCCTGTCTTACACCTCTGCAGTTGGATAGGTTTCGTACTATGGTTCTGTACTCGGATAGCCATCGTAGACCTACTGTAGATACACTTCAGCACTTCGATATACCGACAGTCAACTTGGCACCGCTGAAAGGACTGCAGCACCGCCAAATTTCGACGAAACCAAAGGCTTTCATAGTCCATATATGCAAGATATAGTTGCAAATTGTACTTTGTCTTCTGTACACTTTGCCGAAGGGTATGTATGTGGTATATGGTGCTAAAGCCTTTTTGGAAACCGGCTTGTTCGGGAGGCTGGAAGTCGTCGAGTCTGTATGCGAGACGATTCGTAATGACTCTCCAAAAGAGCACATAGACGCGGCTCAGAAGGAAATTGGTCTGTAGTTCTTCAAGAGAGCGTTTTCGCTTTTCTTGAAGAACAAGACCACCGCACTTCTGCTCCACGCCTCCGGTGTTGTGCCACCATGGAGTACGGAATTAAAGAGCTTTTGAAGGACTTCAAGTACCGGTTTTCCACCCACTTTCAGAAGCTCCTCTGTAATTCCATCCTCGCCTGGGGCCTTGCCGTAAAGCTAAATCTCGTTCAATTCTTAAAGCTAAGTTGTGTTGTGTAGTAGTGGCATGAGGGAATCCATAATTCAATTTGGTTTAGTGGATGTCATACGTAAGAGATGACTAGGGCTAATGAATAATAATGTTATAGCGTCCGATAGACAACGGTATACCATCTTGTTTATATTAAACGTAAAATAAAGCAGCGTCAGGGGTTGTAGCACCCCTGACGTCTGGTAGTGCGATCGTCCATCCGCTTGTCAAACGTGACGATTAAAAGTAAAGTGACCTTACAATGGAATACGTTCATGTCTAACAATGTATTTTAAGGGCTGATTAAGAAAATGTAGGATAAAGCTAAATCTAACTATGAATTATGAATTAAAATACTTTTGTTCTACGGAAACGAAAAAAATTTAGCTGCGGTCGGTCTTCGGGAATAGGCTTAATTCTTTTTAAAGTATAGGGTGACAAACGAGCACACAGTCCACCTGATGGTAAGTGGTTGCTGTGACCCATAGACATCTACACCAGTCCTCAAAAAAGAATAAAAATGCAGATGCGTTGTCACCCGTGAGGACTAAGATGGAATGCCTTTTTTCCAGTAAAAAGGGTCTCCGGTTCTCTACACTCACCATACGAAACACAACAGTGTTAAGCTGCTATTTTACGCTGGTATTCAAATTTAAAAAAATAAATGTGAAATATCTTAGGAAAGTCTCAGATAATAATATTTTTTTAAACAACTGTTATCAATTTCGTACGGTAATGAGGTTCAAGACTTCAACTGGATTAGCTTAGAAAGCTTTTTAAAACTGAATTTTTGTGTGAGAATAAATCTAATTTAAATATATTTGGTTAATGTTTTATTTTCTAAAAGGACTTCCTTGTCTTTTTTTCATTGTTTAGTCGCAAAGTTCTTTTTGAGTAGGTCACAAGAATTGTTTTTACTTCAGTCTTATTTTTAAAATTGATTTCAAATTTGTTAGAGCGTTTTCGGATCTGCAACTTTACGCTATGATCTTCGTTCTTGTTGATTTGTTTTGATACAGAGAGTCAATTTACAAAGAAATTATTGTAAATTATTCTTTGAGAAAGCTTGTATATAAATTGATACGGGTAATTATTAGTTACATTTCTATAGTTTATTTATCTGTAAAATAAAAATAAAATGTAGATAATATCAATATCATTTTGTGTAAATATTTTCAAATATAACATTCAATATAACAATAGTAATGAAGATTTCCATGTAACAATTTAGACGAAATTGATACTTGTGATATTGCTTAGTCTACTTAAAAGGGTAAAATAATTTACCTTTTTGATAAAAAGTTAAAATTGACTTCAAAAATAAATCAATCGCCACTTAATATCTTCCGAAGTAGAGACTTCAATTCTTCGGTACACTA
>JAGSMP010002014.1:0-69614 GCA_029286625.1 Parnassius orleans | reverse complement strand
ATTTCCATGTAACAATTTAGACGAAATTGATACTTGTGATATTGCTTAGTCTACTTAAAAGGGTAAAATAATTTACCTTTTGATAAAAAGTTAAAATTGACTTCAAAAATAAATCAATCGCCACTTAATATCTTCTGAAGTAGAGACTTCAATTCTTCGGTACACTATGTATATACACAGACCGCAAATGGTACACATATTTATAATGTTTGAGCAATTTACCTAATTCAGTTGACTCTGATGCCGCCACGTTAAACGACGTACTCCAGGGGATGAGAGGTTGCCAAAGTTATACTGTCGGGTCTCATGCCATCATCTCTAAATATTCCACAAGGCTCTAAAACCAAGGAAAACTTTGTAGATTTTTGTGATTTGGATATACACTTGTACTTGTTTCACAATATTTATTTTAAATTAGTAATTTAATAATATTACACAATATTTATTTGTGAATATTATTCATTAAATAATTTAATATAAATACTGTGAAACAGTTACAAGTGTTTACCCAAATCAAAAAAGATTGAAGTTTTACCAAGTGACAACAATCGCAAGTATAAATTATAACATTTATAAAGACAAGAGCCCTTCGGATAATGTCGTACAGAAAATCATGACGGGTCAACCAACAAGCACGTTTCATACATAAAAGTCCTTCTAGCCCAAACTCGTCGACGTCGCTTCTTCGACTAATGAGACACACATTTATACATACCTATAATATAAATCAATAATTATTCTTATTATGCAGTACACACACAATACACTGTGTACTTATACAAATATAAGAAGTAAATAACTTATTTTCGGTTGGAAATATGCATGGCTTGACAACCAATCTTAAGCAGGGGTGACTGTGTATGCATTTGATCAAGTATGGGTCACTATCCACTTAACATAAGTTGGGTGGTGTGCTCGATTTTGACTCTTAATTGTTTTGAACAAATTAGACATAAATACAGCGATTTAGTTTGATATACAACGTAGCAATACAATGGTGACTTTAAATTAACACACATATACGTTTTCACATTTTCGTTTCATGAAGAAATTATATTTCCACTAAACGTTATTATTTAAGGATTTATTTAAAATTTTAGAAAAATATCATCTTAGAGCAACTTGTACTTTGAGAACTGTAGCACAGCGGTCATTTGCCGGGGCCACGGATCACAATATAATAACATCGCATCATTGAAATAAGCAATACTATTGAAGGAAAGAGACATCCCTTTATCGGCGGGCGGACGAAGCAGGCGACGCGCGAACACCCACCCGCCGCACTGAAATGGAATTTTTTTTTTGCTTTTCTACTGCTAGCCGAACTCGTGTCTTTGACACACTTCTTCACAGTAGTGCGCATAATTACGTCGACTAACATTTTTGTGAACTTTTCCGCGAAAAAGACGTTTACCTATTGTTTTATTTATTAATTTGTGTAATTAGTATAGTAATTAGATTATGGTAGTGCAATAATGACGCTTTGTTTTGTTTTCGTTTTCTTATTTAGTAGGTACGTTTACATCTCTTGCGATACGGACGCTTTTATTTGTGTTTTTAGTGCTTGTGTAAACTTGTGATTGTAATGACAAATACAGCAGCAGAATATGCGGACATGATCCTAATTTACAGAGAATGTCGTCAAAATGCCGCCCTTTCGATAAGGGCATATCGCTAGAGATATGGCGATTCAAGACAATGCCCTAATCATCCTCGCACTATTGTAAGAGCGCAGTCGAGTCTTCAGCGCATCTGCGAAAACCGGCCAGTGAATCCTAAGTCTTAACGCCCTGATCGACCGCCTACACGACAAAACCCAATCCAGTTAACTGAAAATGTGATACAATATTTTGAAAACCAACCCAAAACTAGCCTGCGCCAGAGCGCTTGGCATTTTCAAGTCCATCACAGAACCGTCCATAGGATATTAAAGCGCGAAAAGTGGCACCCATTCAAGTTTAGAAAAGTACATACTCTGCTATCGCGTAATAAATTAATAAGAGTGAATTATTCTCAGTGGTTACTGAGTAAAATTGAAGTAGACAGTGACTTTCTTTCCCAAATTTGTTGGACTGACGAAAGCACGTTCACCAGAAACGGTATGTGGAACCAGCACAATCTGCACCATTGGGCACCCAAAAACCAAAATCCGCGCGTTTGGAGGGAGTCAGCCCATCAGTACAGGTTTTCGGTAAATGTTTGGGCAGCTATTCACGGTGACAACATCATCGGTTCCGTATTCATTGATGGGGCTTTGAACGGAGAAAGGTTTGTTAATCTACTACATTTAGTAGACTAACAAACCTTATCATTATACGGTGTCAGAATACACAAACAACCTAAACGTCCATCGATACCAACGAATGTGGTACCAATTAGATGGCGCGCCAGCACACTCTGTAACAACAGCCAGGCAGTGGCTAAATGATACGTTTGGTGCACAATGGATTGGTAGATTTGGACCTCGTAGGTGGCCAACAAGATCGCCAGACCTCACGCCACTCGATTTTTTTTCTGGAGGTGCATCAAAGACGATGTGTATGCGGAGTACGTGAATTCGGTGGAACAATTACGCCATCGAATAATAAATGCGTTTGCTAAATTGAGGGAAATGGCTATAAGTGAAAATTTATTTTCAAATGTGCGGGAAAACATGAAACGCCGTTTAGCTTTTTGTATCCGCCAACACGGTGGTCTCATTGAAAATAAGAATTTTTTTTTTCAATTTACGAGTTATTTTAACCTATCAAAATTAATGTGATTACTAGCCCTACATTATTTAATATTAACTTATTTAATTTAATTTAATTTCGCCATTGTATTGCCACGTTGTATAGAATATATGATTTTATTTATGATTAATTTCAATAATTATAAGCCTTATATATTACATTATCTTTGATATACAGGGTATTTTGAAACGCTCCGAAAACGAAGACGACGACAGTACTAACTATATCTTAGATGATGGGTGAAATATAAAATCGATCCTGATGAAAAAAATCATCATTTTTCACAACGTTTTATTAGCTTCATTCACGCTCCATCGTGTTGATATAGTTAAATAAACATTAATTTCATTAAAAGAATCATGAAAATACTTAAATATTAAAAGCCAGTGGAATTTAAATAAATCATAAAATCAGCTGACTAGGGTCAATATCCGCGTCGAAGCCAAACTCTTTATCTAGCTCCATTACAGGTCCCGTCACGACGCTGAGCGACAGTGGAGGGTGTGTCTGCGCGGTACAGTCGCGTTCTAAAGTACTACATGGTACTAGCTGTTGTTTTATAATATTATAATAGTAGGTTTTATTGTAGAATCATAGTTACTTTACTAGCTTCTTAGAACTTTGGAAGAGGTTGAAATTAAAAATGGATAATGTTGTGCTTGAGCATTATTTTATTTCAATCGTAAATAAAGTGGTTTGTAACAAGAAAACTTAAGCTAAGGGTGACACGCCGTCCATTATACCGTTAGAACATGGAACATGGAAGCCGGATGTCGATGGTGTGTTGGTGTTACTGGATGCTACTTATGAGAATCATCATCATCAATGCAATGATAAATGTTTCCGTCATCAGGTTGACCACATGGTAATTTTTTCGGTATTCTTCTCAATACATTTAACTTTACTGCACAATTTTCCCATTCACCTTCTATTACCTTTTCGTTCACTAGTTCAGTCATAAAACAATAGATATAAATAATTTTCTTCCTTTTTAAAAACATCGTCGCGCGTCGTGCATAGAAAGCTGTGTGTGCGACTGTATATTAGAAACATCGCTTTTTCAAAGCGGCAAAGATAAGGAACCAATAGCGTGCGCGCACAACAATACTGAGCATTCCCCATCGCTTTTATACATCCACGCGCTGCCGCCACCCGGCCGACTGTGTGTCACCTCGCGTCAGCGCTCAAGTTATTAACGAATTTTAGATTTATGAACCACAACGGCTCATATCCACGTATATGTTTTAAGTGTCAAAACAGAATATTACAAAACGTAAAAATTTGGAAAATCCAAAAGTTACACCTCGAACGGGACGGTTTACAATAGCGAAATTCAAAAGGCTTCAAAAAGCTGATAAAAAAATCAAAGTAATTAGTTCAGTTTTTTTTGTTGACATCTATACCGACCAATTGACATTATTTCAAGTGAAATATTCCAAGTGAAATTATTTTCAATTTACTTTTTTTTAATGATAATCGAAATAAATAATTTTATGACTACGTCAGAAGTATTGATTGAAATCTCTTGCATTGGTGTAGTTTTTTATTATATAAATGCAATATAAAACTGGTGGAAGTGATTTAAGTTGAATGGATCGTGATTTTTTGACTTGGTGACAATAGAGCAATAGAGCTTCTTTTGCAACTACTACTAACTTCGCGTTGTTTGCATAAGGTTCTAATCAAATATATCGCGCTACCTACTGAAAACGACAGAATAATATCTGCTAGTGTTTGTATGGAGCCCTTAATTAGTTCGAACACCACAAAAAACAGCTGCCAGTGATAAAATGGCTGCAAAGTGTCATTTAATTTGATAAAAACAGTTTAATATTTTTCCAGTACATATGGATCTGAGACGTGACCTTTTATTGCTGCTTCACGCTCAACAAACGATGGAGAATTCTATACTTGAAGTTTCTTTACATGTTAGACTTCGTAATGAGTATAACAAAGTAGAACCAGAGTTACTGACATAGCCCAACGGATCAATAAGCTGAAGTAACAATGGCTATATAGCTCGAAGAGCAGGTGGCAAGATTTGCAAGTAACCTCGTACCGATAAGAAAATGTAAATAACTTTTTATTTCAGAAATAATACACGTTAAATTCAGAAATAATAGGGTTAGTAACACAATCTAAAATCTTAGAAACTACGGTTAGTATTTAATCACAGGAAAACTGTCTTCATCCAAGGTTTACATATTATATGCTGTCTAAGCAGTTTCCAGGAAACTATTAGTGTTACCTCATATTTGCATCATGAGGATGCTATTCGCTTATGTATAATCGTATGGAAGCCATCCGTGCGAGCTTCTGCGAATATCCCCGATGTGCTACTAAAAGCAGGCCCAAAAGTGCCTAAACTGGTAACTAATATAACTCGTTTAACTGTTCTCTAAGATTGCATTGATTTCCTCCAGACACTCCGTAGAGTATGTAAAAATCTCATACTGAATGAAGTGAAGTTGATAGATAGATGAGACGAAAGCGCTTGAAATAATCATGATATAATATAATATTAAATAATTAAAAAAACTATCTGATATATACAATATGAAACAAAAAACCCTGTGTTTCCCGTTAAGTGCGTTATCAGAATCAGTATTCTAACGTATAGAAATAACTTTACTTCAGAAAACTCGACATAAAAATAATCAAATTAAATTTTAATTAAATAATATTTGTAAATTTTATGTGGATTGATTACCTCTGCCTGGAATTATCAAGCACCTGAAGCGAAACAGCAAGCAGCGGCGTCCGGCGGCGGCATAAATCAAAGACGGGGCGCGCGCGCGCGCGTCATACCTACTAACTGCACTAAGGTCGTGACCTCGGCACATTACTCAGTTGTTATCACTTTAGTGGTCGATTATCACTTTTAAAATTGTATTTCGACCGATTGTGGTAATATACACAAACACTAATTCATCACTATTACTACTTGACGACCATGAAGATGTTGTTCAATATGTCCGCCTTGTACCTCTCTGCATTTGCGACACCGGCTTATAATGTCTGAACGGTCGCGTTGCATAACAGATATTTCGGACTTTATTTTTTCAAAGGATGCGACTATTCGGATACGCATTTCTGCCTCAGTATCGCATGTTTTTTGGAATACAGACTGCTTAATCGTACCCCAGAGATAAAAATCTAAAGGTGTGAGATCAGGTTATCGCGCCGGCCAGTTGACCGGTTCACCAAGTCGGCGAATATCCATGTTTCACCGACTTCAGTATCCAAAAAAATTCTTACACAACGGGAGAAATGCGGTGGTGCGCCATCGTGTTGAAACCACATTACAACTATAACTTCTAAATTCCATATGAAAGACTAGTCGTAGGATCATATGAAACTAAACTATAAAATAAAAGTTGGCAATGTCATAACATTTGACGGTCTGTGGAATGTTCAAAGTGTTTACCGCAAGGACGTTAGTTAGGACGCAGTAGGCCAGTTTGGCAGGATTCACTATTAATTTTAGTTTTGAGACAGTTCCGCGCTGACTTTGGACATACGCATGCGCGAGCAGTTCATTGGTTTGTTTATTAAATTCTTATTGTTATTACTTGGTATTACGTACTTGTTATTACGTGTTATTCTTGTTGTTACGTTTTGTGTTTCTTTTTGTTTTAATAATGCCTAACGCGTACGTTTATAGTGCTCGTGAATAAACATATTAATGTGCCTTGGAGAATCTCATAAGGCCACGGAGGATCGGTAAGCCGTTTCATACCTAATTTTTGAATTACTTAATACTGAACTGATCTGAAAAGGTACATAACTGAATACATCAGAATAATAAACATACCTACATAATGGATAAAAAGCATGACTCTAACCTTTTAACATTTTATTTAAGTATTTTTTTCATTGGCAGGGAATCGACCAGTTATTTGGTTTATTTAACCTATTTTTTAAATAACTTAGTACTGAACTGATCTGAATAGGTACATAACTGAATACATCAGAATAAAAATATACCTACACAATGGATAAAAAGCATGACTCTAACCTTGTTAACATTTTATTTAAGTATTTTTTTCATTAGCGGGGAATCGAACCAGTTATTTGGTTTATTTAACCTGTGAATTCAATTAAAGTGGCTACGTGGAGACAAGCACAGTGGCAAATTAGTAGGTTAAGTAGATAAGTTAGGTATTTAGACAAGTGTTGTAAATTATTAGGTATGTGGTACCATCGCTAGTTACGGGCCGCGCGAATTCGGCGTTCGCTCGTACATTGACCCTAGTCAGCTGATTGTAATTCAGTAATTCCACTGCTGCTTTTATGTTTAACAATTTTCATGTTTTATTTTAATGAAATTAACGTTTTATTTAACACGATGATTTATACTAACTCGATGGAGCGTGAATAAAGCTAATAAAACGTTGTGAAAAGATGATTTTTTCATCAGGATCGATTTTATATTTCACCCATCATCTAAGATATAGTTAGTACTGTCGTCTGTCTTCGTTTTCGGGAGCGTTTCAAAATACCCTGTATACATGATCGTTGGTGCATCTATTAGTGATTGTGTGACTTCTGATTCTGAGTGACTTCAATGAATGAGGTCAATATATTGTGTGAATATATTTTTATTTTGTCGCGACGATGGGTCATAGCTATGCTAAGATTCGAGAGATAGACTTGCAGTCAAGTTATTAACGAATTTTAGATTTATGAACCACAACGGCTCATATCCACGTATATGTTTTAAGTGTCAAAACAGAATATTACAAAAACGTAAAAATTTGGAAAATCCAAAGTGCACACCTCGAACAGGACGGTTTACAATAGCGAAATTCAAAAGGCTTCAAAAAGCTGATAAAAAATCAAAGTAATTAGTTCAGTTTTTTGTTGACATCTATACCGACCAATTGACATTATTTCAAGTGAAATATTCCAAGTGAAATTATTTTCAATTTACTTTTTAATGATAATCGAAATAAATTTTATGACTACGTCAGAAGTATTGATTGAAACCACATGCGAAGAAATAGGGCTAGATTTATTTCGTCAAGTTCATTGCTTAGTTCTTCTCATAAAAGCGTCCGTAGTTTTCACTGCTCATTGTATAGTCAAGAAAATACGGACCAATAATTTGTCACCTATAATTCCTGCCTAACATTGATTTTCCATCGATGTTGAAAGTGGCTTAGTTTATAAGAATGCGGATTAGTCGTTAGCCATACGTGTTCATTATGAGCGTTAAATACACCTGTTCTAACAAAAGAACATTCATCCGTGAAAAGTACGCGGTTTAAAACTCAGGATCTCCTTCAACCTTATCGAGAAACCATCTACAGTAATCCATTCTCGGCTCGTAGTCGTTGGGAAAACACTGAACTCGACGATAATGATACGGGTGCTGGCCATCATTTTTGAGGCTCTCCAAACACGCATATGGTTCACACCTAGTTCACGTACCACCGAGCGCATGCTCCGCGTCGGATCTTTCCCAAACATGTCGAGAATGTGCTCCTCGATGTCGTTGTCGTACATTCTCGGTCTGATTTGTGCTGATCACGGCAATGCACTGCCAGTATTGCATACGAATGTGAAGTCATTGGAACGTCATCGCCGACGGCAATTGTATATTCCGTGGAGTAGCAAAGCGCTCCTCGTAAAGTCTTCGTGCTTCTGCATAATTGCAGTCACATTTCCCGAGACACATCAACATATTAAAATATTCCTCGTTTGAGTAAGGCATCGCACACAAGTCACTCGGCGGATACTTAATTTCGCAACATAAAAACAGATCAGTCTGGAAGTAATTGCGGGCGACAACAGCTATCAATATCGACGCACGCGCACTACTGGTGCTTTTGTTTGTTGTGCGTGGGCGTGGCAAAGCGACTGTACTCTATAGCATAATTTTGATCTTTTCTGAATCGGGGAAATTTGTTGTGATTTTTGATGTAATTTTTTAATAAAAGATATTATTTATTTATTTTTTAGTTATTATTAAATTATAGCTAGGGATTAGTAAAAATACATTAAAACAATAACAAGGAAAATTTTAAAATTGTGGGATAAATCCACACAATAACATTAACTTAAACTGTTATGCTGCCGTGTTTTCAAAATCTACTAATTAGCATTTTTATTAATGATAAACAATCCTTATTTTTATTTCTATTCTAGACTGAATTGTGACAAAAATTTATGTTCATAAAACTACCCATGTTTTAAATATTACTACTAAATGTTAGCACAGTATAAATAATAGATATTAGGTAGATCAAAATAAGTCAGTCGGCATATAGTGGACGCTACCTTTGATCACTTGAATGGGGTTTTGGGTTGTTTCTACCTAAGTCTTTCGTCGGCTAACAGTTTTGAGTTTGAGGCGTGCAAAACGCCGCGTATTTTATAGTAATTTTGTTTTGTTTATTACATTCTTGTAATATGAATTAATTTCAAAAATAATTTCTGTTACATATTCTTTATCGAATAAAATTTCATATGAAAATACATACTAAATTTCTCCTACAAATAGTTGCAATTTGGAATTAATTAGAATATTTTATATAATAACCTTTTTTTAAATATTTTTCCAGATCTATTTAGTAATAAAGTGGAAATATATAACATAAGTAATTCAAATAATAATGTGTATTGGCGTTGAAAGAATCTAGCCCAAATCGTCCCGTGGGTGTGGCACCATCTTCACAGAATCTTCACAACAACTAGATCCAAAATAAAAAAACTGCGATTGCCAACCCACCTGACAAAAGTGGAAAGTATGGCAAATACCTTACCTTACCCTTATGAGATTATCTGTGGGAAAGCCAGTATGTTCAGTGATGTTCAGTAGTTGACTTTGATAGATTGTAATGAACGTAATTTCAGAAACTGTTAGATCACGTCAAAACATCGTCATCTACTTAGCGGGTCTAAGAATTGTTCTCGTTAAGTGACTTCGTAAAATAATATTTGTAAGATATTATAAAATATGAAATAAATAATAATATATTAAATAGTATTAGGTGTTCAAGAAGGGAAATGGAATATTCATAAACTGCCAGCACATTATTAAAAAAAATTTTTTTCGGAGAATAACTGTGTCTAAATGGGTGTAATGATTTACACAAAAACCTTGAGGTTGCTCGCGCCGCGCAGCGGCATGCTTTGTGGCGGCCGTGTCAGTGACCTCACAGCAGCCGTAAATAATAATATGTCGGCACGTGTCGGTACGTTCACAAGCAAATAACATTTTTAGAAATATTAAATTTAGTAAGTTATCTGATTAGAAACTCTAAAATCCCATTTATAGCAATCAAATAAAATTTTCGTTATTATAATTGCCATGCCTATGTGTACACCTATACGTCCCTGAAACGACCAACGGGGTTTTGTTATACTCGCATGCTCCGCAAGAATTTGCGGATGAAATGAAAATACTCCTATTTCCACGTATTATTGTACATTGTTATCGTTTTCTTGATCTATTCAGTTGCCATTTTAGTATCGTACACTCATTAGAATTCATTGTCCTTTGTTTTGTCTATGTTTAACCATTTTTTGTTTAATATTCTTTGTTTATAATAACTATAGGCTGTATATCTAATATCGTCAGAGTAATTAAAATTTAAAAAATTAGGCTCAATTTACATACATTAACTCTCACATGTCATCCAGAGAGGTAGGCAGACACTACGAACAAAAGGAGCTGAACTGCAACATAGAACTGTTAAATGTCCAGGCACAAGAAGTTATGAGTACCATACAAATAGCCAGAGCGATTGCAGATGAATTGAATTTATGTCCAGAAAAAATTACCAAGGCTTGGAGAGTGGGAAGATAAAAGATGGAAAGGACTCGAGGCCAATGTTGTCACACTTCAAACACGTGAAGACCAAATCCAGTGGATAGGATGCCGAAGAAATGCCATCACTAATAGCACAATATTATGTCGACAGTCGCAAATAAGCTGGGAGTTATCTTAAATGAGCATGACTCGTATAGCGTCCAACACGCTCTGCAAATACAAATAGAATTTGCAGAGCGTGTTGCTTCTCCACTACTAAATAACAGCTTCAAGAGGTGCAAACAAGGAATCGAAACCGTACAGAGGCACGTCCCATAGTTGTGCGTTTAGCACGAGGCATAACTCGTGACATCCTACTGAAAAATGCGCGTGTGTGCCGTACGCTCACAACTGTAGATCTAGAGTTACCACATCAAGAAAAAACCAAGTTTTACGTTAATGAGAGGTTAACGAAATCAAATCGTGTGCTATGAGCATGTGAAAGGGCCCGAAAATTTAAATGAAAATTCGTGTAGACTAAAAACGGCCGAGTTTATGTCAAGAGAGAAGATTCTTTTAACGCCCCGGTACGCGTTATTTACTCGGAAGACGACTTCAAGCGTATTTTTGGTGAACCATATTCCAAAAAAGTAAAGTGGTTACAATTGAATTTTGGAGGTTCTTCGGTTTGTTGTATAAATAGTTCAATGTCAACTTAGTTTTAGTACAATTTTATTACAAATATTATTACATTTTATTATTTAATATTATATTTATATAATATATTTATATAAAACACCTATGATAGCACCAAAACAACAAATTATAAAACCTATTAAAAGTATCAATATGCCATAAATTGGAATACTATCATAGAGTTTAGCTGTCGATCAAATGGTATCTGAGTTTTCCAAATATATTTTAGAATTATTTTATAACTATGCTCCTGAGAAATTAGTTACGTTTGAAAATTTACAACTGCCATGGTTCACCAGTAATGTTCGGTACATGATGCAACTGCGTAACAGCTACAAGTATCGAGAAACGAAAGCTGAAAGTGATAAAACTCATTACAAATCTCTTAAAAGACTAGTAATTAATAGTTGTATTAATACTGAGAAGAAAGCATATTTTGACTATCATATTAATCAGAACCTACATAAAACAAACATTTTGTGGAAAAACCTAATATATTGGAAAAAGTTAACTTTCAGATATTACACTTCTGTGAATAAAATAAAATACTACCTAAGTTAAAAACAGTGTTTAGGAAGAGATATTACGTTTATGTGAATAAAATAAATACTACTACTTAAGTTACAATCAGGGTTTAGGAAGTGAGCTTATTAATGTCGTAGATGACGTGCTATCCTTTTCGGATTCTGGCAAAGGCACGATTCTCAGACTCTTTTAGATTTTTCTAGAGCATTTGATTCGATCAGTACGGATTTATTAATGGATACACTTTCATAACATATTTCATAACAGGTCACTGATGTGGTTTAAGAATTATCTCAATAATCGTATGCAACAAGCTATAATTGACAGCAATGATGTCGAAAGCTATGTTTCCCAACTTTATTCTGTCGATAAAGGTGTTCCTGGGATTTACTTTAGGTTCTTTGCTTTTATCATTTAAAGCTCCAATATAACAACCTGTCTTGAAAACTGCAAATACCATTTTTATTCTGATGAACTACAGGTGTATATTAGTTTAGATCCTAAAAATGTTAATACAGAGGTAGCTTCTTAGGTAGCGATCTTCAACGCATTAGTTCTTGGTCACAAAATAACTCCATGCTCCTTAATCCTACTAAAATCGAAGTTAATAATTATAGGTACTAAAATAAAGGACATAACTTTGACTGATCCTAACATACGTATTAATGGGGAAAAATTTAAGGAGCTTTTGAAGTACCATATCTTGGCATTCTCGTGGACAGTTATTTAAAGTTTGAAAATCATGTAACTAATGTCGTAAAAAGTTATTTTTTTCCGATTGAAAGTTTTGTACATAAACAATTAGGCCGTTTGTCATTATGGACTTTCGCGTTCAACTATGTGAAACTTTATTTCAGTCTAAACTAAATTATTGCATAATTTTGTATGTTCGTTACTGTTTTTACATACCAAGACGAACACATGTTACGACTTACCTTCATGCCTTTAATATGCTTAAAATACAGGAACATCTCAAACTGTTTTATGCCTCCCTGCTATTTGGAGTAATAAAAACAAAGAAACCAGTATACCTATATGAGAAGCTTCAGTGGAGACAAAATCATCATATGTACTATATTCTAAATTGTGCAAAAGTACTTCGTATACCTGAACATAGGACATCAGCATTTCGTGTTAGTTACAAATTTATGGCCACAAAATGTTGGAACTATCTTCCATCACCATTACGAGCCATAACTGTTAAGAATATTTTAACAGATTAGTAAGCCGAAGTGGCAGTGGGCCGGACATATGTCACGAAGAACCGACAACCGAAGGGGAAAAAAGGTTCTCAGTGGCAGTCTCGTACCGCTAGACAAAGTGTAGGGCGTCCCCCCACCAGATGAAGTGACGACCTGGTAAGACATGCAGGAAATCGATGGATGCAGGTGGCTTAGGACCGTATTTTGTGGCATTCTTTGTGGGAGGCCTATGTTCACCAGTTGAATTCTAAAGGGCTGTAATGATGATGATGGTGATGAGTAGTAGTCAAGCGATTATTTTAATAAATATTAAGTAAAAGAGATGAATTGAGGAGTGTTAAAATATTAATCGTTTTCTGACTGGGTCTAAACTTTAAAAGTTTTAAGTCCTTTTATATATATATATATATATATATATATATATATATATATATATTAATTTGGAAAAAGTGGGTCGTTTTCGGGTGCTAACTGTTGAAATCTCCGTAAAACTTTCTTTAGAGTTCTATCGAGTTCAAAATATAATTTGCCGATTAATAAAAAGGGTGTGGATTGATCCCATTATTTATTTTTTACATTACATTAGATTATTTTAAAACTGAAGTAAAATAAACAAATTTACAATCCACTTGATGGTAAATGGTTACTGTAGTTCATAAACACTTGCGGCCAACTTCAAATAAAGAAGGTTACAGTTGCATTGTAACCTCTGAGAATTAGGATGGAATGCCTCAGAGTTTGTAATGATCCTGGCTCTCTACTCTTCAGACCAGAATACTGCAGACATATTTTGACAAAAAGCTTTTCAATTATGAAATAACTTTGTTACAACATTCATAATAGGTTTTCTTCCGCTGCTGTTACACGGACTTTAAAATAGTTTATATTTGATATTGAAGCAACATTGAAATAAATGACAGCTTTGATCATCTATTGATTAAAAGATACTCTCATATTTTCTGCCGTCATTTTTCAAAGAAAATTTAGAGAGTTCATTATTTAGAGCGAAGTAGAGCGGCAGTTTGCGTGGAAGCCTGATTTGACCTTTTGCCGCGTGTTGATCCGTAATAGGACCATTTGGAAGTATCACGAATTTGAATAAATGGAAGTTCTTTTCTTGCTTACGCAAGAAATTTTTATTTCGTTTGTTAAGCGTTACCTAAAGCACCGCTGCTTTATTATTTTTTCTGATATAGACTATAAAGCGATTATATATTTTTTTAATAAAATGGATTACAATACATTTCAGAGAGGTGTGTGTAGGAATTAAATGACTTCATTATTATTCCCTTTTCTTTCTAATATCGGATTAAAAGTCGGCGGCGGTCGGCGGTCGTCAGTCGGTACGGCGGGTCTCCATTCCTCAGTTGTCGATATACTAAGCATTCGAATTAAACTATTATTACCATCGTTTGTAAAGCGAACAGCTATAGAGTAATTTGCTTGTGTCTTTTTTCATCCGATTATAACGTGGGTGTCTTCTAGGCTATTGTGAATAAGATTTTGTGTAACTAAGCTAGTGTGTTTTACCATCTACGACTACATCACAACTTACATTTTGTTGGCAGTAAGAACTGGCTCATTAAAGTAAGTTATAAAATATTAAAAAAATAACAACTTGCTTTTAGAGAAGTCCGCCATGTTGGGGCATTTGCTATATTGGAATTAAAATGACGTCATAAATGACGTTTTAAGCTTGTGAAGTCAAGGGGTTGTAAAAACATCGGAGAGACGGCCAATTTGAAAAAATTTCATACTGATACTAGATTTTATTGCCAACAATGCTAAAAGTGTTTAAGAAATTTCAGCTCATTCCGTTAGATGGTACTGGTGTATAAAATCAGCCTCACTGTTTTGAGGTTCCGGTTTCAGATCCCGGTCATCACAAAATTAGTGATTGGGTTTTTCTGTCAATAAATCCTCATAAATTCACCTGTGTTTGCGCACACACCGGTGCACTATAATCCTATCCTGCGTTGAGTCTAGCTGCCGTGACGTAAACTCGGTCTGAAGGACATTAAGTGGCTTAAAATTCAGTTCGCAAATAAAATATTAAACATACTAACAGGTTTAAACAAACAATAAATTGTAAAAAGTATATCTATCTCAATAGACGATGTTATAAAAAAAATCCAAGCTTGTAACAGATCGTGTGTGGAATTATAATTCACGTAGCGGAATCAAACTGTCAACAGTAAATTGCGTTGCAATGAGCTTCCAGTCATGTAGTTACCATGATATGTATTCTGTTTTAAATGCAAATTTGTATACAGGTAACGGAACGAACTTGCTGGGAGCGATTTAGTTCACATAGGCACAGTTATGCCTGATAACTGCTGGTAGGTTTGGGCGCCGACAGGATAACAGTGCTACAGCAATATTACTGTAGAATTATCTGATTCGGTGACTTTTTTGTCGCTGAGATCTTATATTTTTTATATGCACATAAACACTCAATCCTAGAATCCAGAGTGGTAGGCAGAGACTACGGACTCCCATTTGGCACAAACCTGACACCTCTCTCGCTTCCTTTACAGCCATATACCTACGCATACATGCTCATCGGTTAAGGGTATTTTTAATCTGGCTCATCTTCAATATGTCGCCAATTTGGTCGATAAAGTTTTATCTAGGGCGTCCCTTGCCAACTCTGCGGTTCACTTCTGCTTATGTACTGCCCGTTTGTATTTTGTAACATTATTATATTATACTGAATGCCTTTTATTTACACAAAAGGGCAACCAGACCTAATTACTCATCTATTTATAACATATAAATCTTAATATTGTTTGCATATTTAACATTCATGTTTTTATAAAATAAAATTTCTCATAGAATTTTCAGAATTCCAAACTATGCACTTAATATAATTATATCCAATATTTTCTTAATTATGGAAATTTGTATATGGTTATATAATTAGAATATATTGCGCCAGTCGTGTACAAAATATGCCTCCAGTCACCATTTTTCTTTCATTTTTTGAATGTACAAGAGTTAAATTATGTAAAAACTTTTTTTTATTTCCAACTTATTTAAAAAATATTAAATTAACTTTTCAATTATGGTTTAAAATAAGATTTCTCTAATTGAAAAGGAAACGGTGAAAGAAATTACGTTTTTATAGCCTAAGATAAAATAAATTTAGTTTTTTTTATAGGAGAGGGGGCAAGTGAGCATGCGGCTCACCTGATGGTAAGTGACTACCGCCGCCCATGAACAACTGCAACACCAGGGGAACCAGAGGAATCGCAGATGCGTTGCCGGCCTTTTAAAAAGGAGTAGACTCTTTTCTTAAAGGTCCCTAAGTCGTATCCGTCCGGAAAAATCGTTGGTGGTAAACTATTCACAAGGAAGTTGTGCGAGAAGAAAACATCTTCTAAATCGCACAGTGGTGGACCGTCAATCATCCAGATGGTGTGTATGGTATCGGGAGTTCTGCCGCGATGTGAGTTCGTGAAATGGCGGCTGGGATTTATCCGAACAATTTTTCAGAGCACTCCCGTGGTAAATGCGAAAGAAAATGAAAGAGATGCAACATCTCTTCGCAGCGCCAATGAATCGAGCCGATCGGAAAGGACTCGGTCGTCGACGATTCGAGCCGCTCTGCGCTGGATGCGGTCAAGTGGAAGGAGCTGGCACTGGGCCCCAGCCCAGAGATGGGAACAGTATTCCATGTGAGGCCGAACCTGTGCCTTGTAAAGTTGCAGGCGTTGTGCCGGCATGAAATACTGTCCCGCTCTGCTGACGCCAAGCTTTTAGAGGCCAATTTGGCCTTCTTAAGTGATCGCGAAACTGCACGTCACTCGATATGTCGACGCCGAGGATTCCGATACTGGCTGAAGCAACAAGGAGTGCCTTGAAACTGAGGAGATACGACAAAGGGTTCTTTTGGCGGTAAACGTGCAAACTTGTGTCTTCTGAGGATTAAACTGGACTAGATTTAGTCGCCCCAATCCGAAACTTTGTTCAGCAAAGACTCGACTTCAGACACAAGTTTGTTCCGGTACTCGGCCACGTTTTCCGAGAAATATTCGGCGGCGTATAGAGCATCACCAGTGCTATCATCCGCATAGCAATGAATGCTACCGTTTGCAACATATCATTCATATGCAGAAGAAACAGCGTTGGTGATAGCGCAGCCTTGTGGAACACCAGCGTCAATAAGCTTGTAGTTGGAGCATACCGTCTACAACGACCTTGATGCTCCGATCTGCAAAAAGCTGGTGATCCAATTGCACAATTTCTCGGAAGCCCATAGGAAGGGAGCTTCGAAAGAAGTGCTGTGCCAAACCCGATCGAAAGCCTCGCAATGTCCATAACGGCCAATGCAGCCGTTAACGGCCTGGACTCTACTGCCTCCGCCCATCTATGAGTCAGGTAGACCAGAAGATCACCAGCTGATCGACCCCGATGAAAACCGTATTGGCGGTCACTAATCAGCTGGTGATCCTCAAGGTAGTAGTTTATACAAAATTGTAAGAAATATATCTACTCTAGTATGGGTAATTAAAAGTGTTTCCCTTAAGTAAAATAACACTTAGTTTTAAGCTCGTAAGTGCATCGTGAACCCTAGCAAACTAGCCTCCACAAACATAAAAATCAACTATTACGGTAGATTCAAAGGAAAACTCTCAACGCTAGATAGTATCTATCTGAGTAGATATAATTCTACCTTAGACTGATCTTCAGGTGTCTGAGAGCTGTAACTCAAGTGAGATGATATTCAAAAACGCACAATTTCTGTTAGCTTATTAGATTTTAAATAGGGCTTGTTTTAGTTACTTTAACCTTTTTTTTATTAAACTGTGCCCTGTGGCCTTTGAGAAATAATTACGGTAGTAGCTGCGAAGTGCATAGAATAATCAGTTATGAAGGGAAAGTTAATACAGTGTTTAAGTCTTCAGGCTTAAAACCATGACATCTTCTATGTATGATGCAAGTTACTCGACTTTGCAGTCAGTATTTCATTTATGGGGCAATGTATGCTTTATTACAACGAAGTCCCAGGATATAATATACAAGGTCTCTCTATTACTAAGTTCAATGCTCTATATCTGATGTGTGATTCACACAGTTCTCATTACTCAAAGCACTCCTCTCTGTGGACATCAACAAGTCGAGTGGGTCTGACGAAATACCGCCAATTATGCTGAGGACGTGCGCTATAGAGTTGGCACCGGTTCTAACGCATCTTTTCGGTACTCCTACTCCTAGGCGTTGTCTCGAATTCATGGAAGACTTTCGTGCACCCGATCCGTCACTTGGAAGAAGGCCAAATTGGCCCTAAGAAGCGGCGTGCTCAGCAGAGTGGGACGGTATTTCATGCCGGCACACCGCCTGCAACTTACAAGGCGCAAGTTCGGCCTTATATGGAATTCTGTTCCTATCCCTGGGATGGGGCTCCCCAGTGCCAGCTTCTTTCCTTGACCGCATCCAGCGCAGCGGCTTGAATCGTCAACGATCAAGTCCTTTCCGATCGGCTTTATTCGCTGGCACTGCGAAGAGATGTTACATCCTTTGCATTTTCTTTCGCATCTACCACGAGTGCTCTGAGGTGTTCGGATTAATCCCAGCTGCCAAATTTCACGAACGCACATCGTGGCAAAATTCCCGATACCATCCACACTATTTGGATGCTTGGCGGTCCACCACTTCGTCTTCATTAGGACTTTTCTTCCGCGTACGACCTCTCTGTGGAATAGCTTATCTCCGGCGATTTTTCGGATCGATACGACTTATGTACTGGACTGGACTTTGATATATATCAAAGGTAATTTTATTAAAAAGTGATATACATTCTGTAAACACTAGGAACAAACACAAGCTAGTGATACCAGTTTCGACTCACAGAGTCAGTAATTCATTATTGGGGCATGTATACGCTATTACAACAAGGTCCCCAAAAGTGTACAGGCTCTCTATTACCAAATTTAAATGTTTTGTTAGCTGAAACTGTATAAAAGGGTTATTATAGTATAAATGAATATATAATTGATAATAACCCCTGGGAATGAGGTGGTCGCTTCCAAGCAGTTTCTAAAATAAATTTTGTACTTAAATAGTTTGTACAACCATTAATGTCAAATTGACTTTAAAAAAAGTCCTTTGGGTTTCTTGCTGGTTCTTCCCAGGACAGAGGGTTTTTTTCGAATCAGTGGTAAAGTAAAAAATGACTTTCAATAAGAATTATACATGTGATCTATATTGAATAAAAAATTATTCTATTCTAATATATTCTATAGAGCTTCAAGAAAAAAACTTGCCCCCCTGGTGTTGTAGAAGTTCATGAGCGGCGGTAGTCACTTACCATCGCGTGAGCCGGATGCTCGTTTGCCCCCTCTCCTATTAAAAATACATGGTTCATAATAACACCTGAGACTGAGGCGATTGTTTTTAAGCTGCTTTAAATGAGTTATGTAAATAATTATATAGGCAACCTGGGTTTTCATTGCATAATTTTAATTTGAAAAAAGTCCCGCTGGGTTTCTTGAGAGTTCCAGGTCAGTGGATTTCTTCCAAACTAGGGTTGAAAGTAAAAATTACTTTCAAAAAGAATTACTTGTAATTAATATTGTATAAAAAACATTCCATCCAATTTGGCCTGTGTCTGAATTAAAACGAATGAGATAGGACTTTTGCGCAGGAGAATTAAGGATCTCAGTACCAGACTTTACGCACCTTTGACTGCCCCATTTCCAGCCAGAGGATTTTATACCTAGCGTAAGAAAGTGGTGGTTATACATCAATCTTTCGGATACCATAAGATTTTCGGCATTTTCCATTGTCCTCTTACTATACTCAAGGGTCGATTTATTAATTTTGTTATGCCACCACCATTCGTCGACTAGTTGACAACTTTTCATATTATCATTATCATAATAATCAATAAAACCTACACAAGCCCAGTACTGGACAGGCTTCTCCTAAGAATGCCATCAACTTCTTGCAAATCTTCCCAGGTAGTCACTCCATTTAGCTGGGGCTGTACTATACTTTTAAAATTTTCATTTAACATTATATATTTAAACACGAATAAATCTTTACCCTTTCTTCTATATAGAAATACTAGTGAATCTGAGTAGTAGTAATTAAAGAAGAACAACGTTATCTTACATAACATTATTTCGACGTGATATTACGAATTACAACAAGGGACTCTATGAACAAGTGGATTTATAATTACACCGATTGAGGATTGCAAACTTAGTTTTTGATTTAATTACAAGATCATTTTGCAACATCCTTTTATAGGCCTAACGATCTAACAGTAAATCGTGTAAGTGACTTTCCTAAATTGCTCAAGAGGCTCAAGAGTCGCCAATAAATAGTTATGACTATTGAATCAAATTGCCCAGCCGTAAATATTCCCCTTAAATTCGAGTTATTATATTGGATTTTCGAGTTTTATATACTCCCATGGGAGTCGTAAGAGACGCAACAAAGGGAAATGAAGTAGTAAAGGGGCAGCAACATCTTCCTGATGACAACAGAAAATAACAAAAAAAATGCGATTGCCAGCCCACCAACCGTGGCAACTATGGCGAAATCTCTTTTTTATAGGAAATTTATATTTATAGAGTATAATGATGATGATAATAATAAAGCAGTGCGTTTTATATAATTGTGTTCTTTTTATTTTCATATTACTTTATGTGGGTACATAAACGAATAAATTAATAATTGGTATATTATATGATTTTATAAAACGTTACAACTAGGATCATTTGTATTTACATGAATAAATTGCACTTGGACTCGAAATTACCAATTGTATACCAATAAACAGCTACACTGAGTCGTCTAATAACCAAATATCACCCATCTGGAGACTTAACTTAGAAATAAACTTTTATTTCAAATATGAAGATAAAATCTGTGACTCCCCGTGCTATGGTAGTCTGCATAACCAGTAATTAAAAATGCTTTTTTAATCGTGGTACAATTTATATGGATAGAATAGAATTATTTTTATACATTAAAGATTACAAGAATACTCACTGAAAGCATTTATGCTTTACAACTAGGAAATAACCTGTTTACTGGGAAGAACCAGCAAGAAACCAAGAGAGACTTTTATTAAACATTAATTTACAATAATAATTTATAGAATTAAGTATGAAATCATTAAAAACAGCATGGTAGCGATCACCTCAATCCCAGGGGTTATTATAAATAATTTACTATGTAGTAGTATACTCTTATTAAACAATTTTTTAATAAAATTTCAAATTGATAGAATTTGCATATTTTCTGGGACTTTGGTGTAAAAGTGTATACTGTAATATATACCGGGTGTTAGTGAAACGCTCCCGAAAACGAAGACAGATGATAGTACTAACGATATTAGCTTTATTCACGCTCCATCATGTTAGTACAGCTAAATGAAACGATAATTTCATAAAAAAATCATGAAAATACTTAAACATAACACCAGCAGTGTAATTTAAATCAGCTGACTAAGGTCAATAATCGCGCGGACGCCGAACTCTTTCTCGGTACGAAACTGACGAAACAATGCATTAGGTATTACTACTCACTCTACCCTTCCCTTACACGCTGCCGGAGTCGACCGGGTGGCGGCAGCGCACACATTTCAACGTTGCCAACATGTGGGGAATTCCCCAAATTACGGGGAATTTAAATTTGGTTGGGGATTTTATGGGGATTGGTATTATGCGGGGAAAACGCGAGATTTTGAAAATCGATAGCCCGGGCCAAGTCAGAACCTTTTAAGGTTTTACTCTAGCGAAGCGTCGTGTCAGTAGTAACGTGGCAACCGGTGTTGTTTAATAGGATTTTTCGAAATAAAAATCATCGGGACAGCGCACCATATATTTGCGACCAATTGCTAACGATCTGTTTATTATGTTTTCTTGTACTTTATGTTGTAACGCACGCATATTTGCGCCATCTCCATCATGAGTGCATCTGAGATAAATATACATACATACCTTATATATATATATATATATATATATATATATATATATATATATATATATATATATATATATATATATATATATATAAGGTATGTAGTACGGTAGTGGTATGTAATTATAATAAGAATAAACGTTGAACAATCGAGAGTGTTTTATTTTACCTGAAAAATTACTGACTCTTTGGAGTCGAGTAATTATTATAACTAGCTTGTGTTTGTTCCTCGAATTTACAGAATGGACATCACTATTTTTAATAAATCAATTTTTGTTTCTGTGTTAAATAAAATATATAAATTAAATTTTCGTAAATATACTGCGGCCAAAGTTAATATATCTATTTCTTTAAATTTTAAAAAGGGTTCCTTCGTACCTAGGTTATAAATTGCTCTAATGGCACTCTTCTGAAAAACAAATATAGTTTCAATGTTAGACGCATTACCCCATAGAAAATTCCATATAACATTATGCCATGGAAATAACTAAAATAAACTAATTTAGCTGTTTCAACCAATTTAAGGCCTCTAATCCTTTTTACAGCATATGCTGTAGAACTAAGTTTGCTAGCTAGTTTCGATATTTGGGGGCCCCATCGAAGCTACGCAGCAACTGTAATTTCGAGAAAAACAGTAGATTCAACAAGGCACAGCTGCTCCCCATTTACTCATTATTATATTAATTTAATACTCAGATATTCAAATACATATAAAACAAAAGTAGTAGGTCAGTCCCTCAGAAATCCTCTCATTGCTGGCAGAAATATTTTAAATTTGGTTTGTACCAATAATGTTTGAGGATTTGTTTCAGTTTCAACCAGGAAATAATTTTATTAAACAGTGACCACCATCGTTCGAAACAGTTTTGTAAATGTAACCTTCGTAATTAATTGCTTATAATTTGTGTTTTTATTGAAAATTTAACTACGGGAAATTGTAATACCATAAAGCCTCAAGTATCTTGATGCGTAAATATATCAAACAAATTGTCAAATCATAATCGTAAAAACCTTAATTCGACTTGAAAATGTTAATTTCAAACGAGATTAAAAATAAGCAATGGATATTTTTAAGCTAAATTAATTTTAAACGTTGAAAAATCAAGTACGCTTTCAAGCTGTTGAATAAATCAAAGGCCGTTTGAACATTTTTGCTCGTGACTTTACAAGGGCCAAACCGAATTTATGGTAATTGCACATTTTTTGAATAAAACATAGTCTCACAATATAATATCGAAACAACGGTGAAAAATTATTGTATTTGTTCTATCTACCTTTACATATTCCAAGTTTATCTGATAGTCCCGAGACTTAACCTAGCTACTACGTCGCGGGTCCTATGCTTTATTCCCAGTCGTAGGCAATTTAGGCAAAACAAAAAAATGAAAGTCACAACTTGTTGCCGTGTTCGAAATTAATATTAAGGGGATCAATCAACCACCTCATTATACAAATATTATTAATTAAGCAACTTTAATATAATGGATTTCCGCAAAATAACACCTGATGCTATTAATTAAATATTATTAACCCTGAATAAATAACCGTGTGGTGGCGGCTTAAGAGACTTAATCACCTCATTTCATCCATGGGATTTAGCCTAGATATTTATGTACCAATATTCTTCCAATTGATATAAAAAAGAGAGGTAATCAAGCACTGACTTATAATAGTTAAAAAGTTATAGGCTATTATTTTAATAATTTTGTGTCATACAGTTTCTTTTTGATTATGTACGTATTTGAACAGTATTGTTAATGGGTTTTCTGTCATCAATAAATAAGTAATATTATTTTAACTGATCGTTACAAGAGGTGTTATCAGAAAGGTTCAAGTACTTAATTAAAATAATGCATTTTTAAACGTACACTTGGATTTTATCCTGTAACGTGAAGGCAGTTTATACAAAATTGCACAAGGACAAATATCCAGACACGGAACAATTATTTGTGGGCCATACAATACCTGTCTCGTTCAGTTCGAACCCGCGGTCCTCAGCGCCGCAAATCAATGCTAGGCCACTGCGGATCTAACATTTAACATTCATTTCTAACATTTTATAGTTGTTAATTTTTTGTAATATACACAAAAATACCTAATTAGAACACAAAAGACGTGGGCATGAGTTATTATATTCTCACCGATGCTATGGAATTAAATGCATAATTTGAAATGATCGTGTTTGTTGCTGATGCGCATTTATTCCAGTCCATTTCGTAATTCGTGTTCGAATGGAAATATATTTTCTAATTTTAACGAAAACAGAACTAAAATTCATTTTTACTTCAAATATTTTTAATTTTTATTCAAATAATATAGACATAAATTAACTTTGTTTTCTTAGTACGGTTCTAAACTAAATGTATCATATTTTATTAACTAAAATTTCAGCACAGTCACCACTTGAAGTTAAATTAATAATAGGTCTTTACCTATGTGCCGTTCTGTACTACTGGCCATTTCAAATCAAAATAATTTTTGTTTGTTAAAATTCTAATTTAAAAATAATTTCATTTTAAAACATGGAATTATTTTTCAAAATTAGTCATTTGTTTATTGATTAGCGAATCTTTTCGTCATCAGGAACACGTTATAAATTCAGTAATTATGGAATATAGTACTGTCGTGGCAAGGCGGCACAAGTACACAACATCAACGACGTTTACGGAGCGAATACTACAATCGATCGCACCGCCTGTTATTGGTTTGCACGCTTCCGTTCCAAATTTCGACCTGAAAAATGAACCCATGGTAGTCAAAAACTTTGGTCGACAATGACGAATTAAAGGCGATTGTGGAAGCTGATGATATTCAATCTACCACTGGATTAGCAGCTTTCTGCCGCTTTATCAAAACAATATTGGTCCATTTGCGTCAAATTGAAAAGGTAAAAGCTTGACAAATGAGTGCCCCAAGAACTCAATGATCGCCAGCGCGAAGTACGTGTCGAGACGTGCCTTGCACTGCTCAACAGGTACACAAACGAAAATTTTGAACCGCATTGTTACCTGCGACGAAAAATAGATTCTGTTTGACAATCGTAAGCGCAAGTTGGTTGGATCCTACTTCAGCACGTAAAAAATGACCTTAACGAAAACTTACCCCTAGAAATTTGATCGTCACTTTTTGATAGATAGATAATTCTTTATTGTACACCAAATCAATACATAAACGAAAGAAAAAGAAAAACAAAATAGTGACACAATGGGCGGTCTTATCGCTAAAAGCGATTTCTTCCAGACAACTTTTGGATGGACAGGATTACAAAAAGCAGAAAATTGTGTGGTTTGTTGATGCAGAAATAATATTTATAAAGATTTCCATATAATATATAAAAATAAATAACAAATAAAGACATAAAATACGAATGTATACATATATAGATGGCACGAATTCAAAAGTTAAGATAGTGACTGTGTACAAGCTTCTGAAAAACAGATAAAGATTGGGTGCGTCTGACTGACAGAGATAGGGCATTCCATAGAATGACTGCTTGGATAGTAAACGACCTGTCCAAAAATTTGGTATTATGGGCAGGCATTTTTAATGTAAAATTTTCTGATGATCTCAAAACTTTCGAATGGGAGTAGTGAAGGAATTCAAAGCGATCCTTAAGATAAGAAGGATAGGAAGGATTAAAGAGAACATTGTAAAGAAGTGACAGAATATGTGCATTCCGGCGAAGACGAATAGGAAGCCACTTGAGCTTATTACGAAAACAAGAAACGTGATCATATTTGCGCAAACCAAATATGAATCTTATACAAAAATTTTGAAGACGCTCAAGTTTATCAAGTTGCTTTTCGGTGAGATCAAGATAGCTGACATCTGCATAGTCCATAATTGGGAGAAGCAAAGATTGTGCATGCGCAATTTTAGTGGCAGTAGGTAGAAAGTTCCTTAATCTTAGTTTACGACTAACTTCCTGTATTTGTGGACCCCATGATAGGTTCCCAAGTCTTTGACTTTTTCACTAACAGGGATAACATTTCCATCAAAAACAATTTGAGGTGCTTGATATAGGTTTGATTTTCCAATCATATTCGAACTTCCGATGATAATTACCTGAGTCTTTAGGGGGTTAATCTTCAAGCCATATGTATTTGCCCAATCTGATATTTGCTCAAGGTCACTATTTATAGTACTGATAGCTACAGCTAGTTCATTAGGAGAAACATGAGTATATATTTGAAGATCATCTGCGTATAGGTGGTAGGAAGAAGTAATCTTAGTGGCTATAGAATTAATAAAAATTTAAAAAAGTAAGGGAGATAATACGCCACCCTGCGGGACACCAGCAATGGTATCACACCAAGAAGAAAAAATGTGTCATCAATGCGAATACATTGCCGACGCTCAGACAGGTAACTTCGAAACCAACCAATCACTGTTAGAGATATGTTAAGAGACCTAAGTATACCCAGTAAAATTTCAAAATCAACTGAATTAAAGGCATTGCTAAAATCTAACAGAGAAAGGATAGTTAATTTGCCATTTTCCATTTCAGATCTTATATCTTCCGTAATATTGACTAAGGCTGTGACAGTACTATGCCCAGGATGAAAACCAGATTGTAGAGGATTTAGAAGGGAATTATTGCGAAGGAAAGCACTGAGCTGATTATATACCAGGCGTTCGAGAACTTTGGATAGGAATGGCAATATAGATATAGGACAACATTCCGAAAAAGATGTAGGGTTGGGCTTTTTAGGCAACGGTATGATGTGAGCGTCTTTCCATGTTGATGGAACACTATTATATTAAGTTATGGTTATGTATATATAATTATCATATATTAAGTATATGGTTGAAAAACACCACAAGAAATGGAGGAGTTGAGGATATGGCAAAGTATTGGGATGATTATCTCAAGAATCGGAAGGATCATATTACGGCTGATACAGTCACTACCAATTGCATTCGAAGTAATGGATAGAATACTCTTCTTAACATCACAAGCAGAGAATTGATTTAGGACAAAAGATGAATGATCAGGAGTTGGAAGCGATGAAAGAAAATTTAATGTGTTCAATTTTGTAGTTCCATTTAAGTTGGACGAGGATGAGAAGTGATGATTTAGTAAATCAATATTTAAATCTTTAGAGAGTACATTATTACGGGACTTTCCAACCTCCATTGATCTAAGAAAACTCCAGACTTTAGCTGCATCACCAATTTGTACCGATTTATGGATATAGTGGCGTTGAGCATCCCTACACACCCTATTGCAGTGATTCCGAATAGTAACATATTTTTCCCAGTTCATAGATGTAGGCTTACATTTATATTTTGTCTTGGCTGCAGATTTTTTATTTAAAATGGTTTTTATTTCATCAGTCAGCCATGGTCAAGGGAGATGTCTCATTTTAATTACGCGAACTGGTGCATGTTTATCATAAAGACAGGTTAAGTTAGTCGTAAATATTGCAACTTTATCGTCAATAGAGTCTGCATTTAAAACAGCCGACCAATCAATGTTGGAAGCATCTTTGCAGAGATTTTCAACATTCATACCACCGAAACTGCGTTGCAGTATTTTAGACTTAATTTTAGGTGGCCGGACATTAAAGAGAAATATAAGATCATGGTAAGAGAAAGTATCAGCTGGACACTGACCATGATTAACACCGAGTTCAGAAGAGGACACAAAAATAAGGTCAAGCAATGACGGAGTAGCATTAGGGAAATGATTAGTAGAATTTACGATGGATCGAAGAGAGGATGAACGAGAGTCTTGTTTAAGCAGGCAAGTATTAAAGTCGCCCATAATGATCGTGTACGAGTATGAAGATACATTTTCTAAAATATTTTCGAAGGAAGTGAAGAAGTCAATACAGAATGAAGGACGTAATATACACAGCAAAATTTTATCAATAACAGAAGGAATATATGCTCGGAGATATTGCCACACCACCACCACCGCCCACAGTACGATCATTTCTTATGAGGTGTAAGCCAGGTAAAGAATAATTAGTGGAAGGGAGACAAGGTTTAAGCTATGACTCAGAAACGAGAATAGCATGAATATCCTTAGAGTCAAAGGTAGCCAGCATATCTGAAAAATGAGCCGGAATGCTTTAGGCATTTATGTGAACAACGTTGAAATTTTTGGGAACATCAGAAAATTGTGAAGCTAGTATTTCAGAGAGAGGCTGTAAGCTAGGGACATTGTCATCATCACTATCTGTAGTTAAATATGTTCCAGTATCACTACTAATGTCTAAATAAGACATTATAAAATAAAAATTAATATCTATATAAAATAAAATAAAATAAAACGTATAATAAATACAATACTATAAAAAAAACAATAAGTTAATAAATTTCCTAAAACTAAAAACAAATAAAAATAAAAAATACTTTAGTGTCCACCTGCCAGTTGAGTGTTTCTATACATATACTTTAAGTAAATCATCGGTACAACACTTTAACACTAAATAAAATAAAAAAATAAGTTTAATATTGAACTTCTTATAAACGTAAGATTAAGTAAAAGAAAAAACAAATCAATAAGGGTGCATAAAACAGACACCGCTAAGGGAAACGCAACGGTCAGTGCGTTATTTAGCATTACGTTATTGTTATAGCGCTAATAACCTTAATATTGTGATTTTGTGTTAACATTAGCTGTGGAGTTACGTAGTATTCAGAACAATAACTAATGACATCTATGCATTTTATAATATTTCACATTGTCAATTATTGAGTAAATAAATGTTTTGGCATAATAAATAGAAAGAGGAGTTAATAATTATTATGCCTTTTTTATGTAAATTAAACAGTAAAAAAAAATGCACTAAAGTTAAAGTTACAACTTAAAGTTAAAGGCACAAATTAATTCTCAAATTCATAAGAGTGTTTTCCACTAAGCTTACACCAAATACACAAAGAAATAAGACCCACAAGCTATTAATTGTAATAGTATAACATTAAGAGAAAAAAAATTGACAATATTTAGGCATGGAAAATCCTCTACACTTAACACTTCTTCACGACGGCGTTTCGCTTGGGTTTCCCAGCCGCAGTTTTCGATACTGGTTTTGGGCTTTTCTGGCAATCGATTTTGCTGATGTCATTCAGACTGGTTATACGATGTCTGGTTCCATCAGGTTTTGCAACGTATACAGATCCATCTTTAGTCCAGCATTTGGGGATACCAAATTTTTCACGGGCAGCTACAAAAAGATCATGCCGAAGCTTGGTGAGAAATTCGGATACTGTGACTCCGGAGCCTTTAAGTTGGGATTTTGCGTACCAGACTTTATCACGCAGCCCTACATCTAGAATTTCACTAAAATAGGTCGAGGCTTGAGGAACTGTTGGCCTACCCAATCTGTGACAACGCTTAATATCACTGACAGAGACGTTAGCTAATTTCAACTGAGTTTGCAGAACCTTGATGACAGCCAAAGCGGTGTCTTCTTTTGCAATCTCTCGAACACCATGAAGCAGTAACATTTTCCTTCGGCTTCGCATCTCCATGCTGTCAGCATTACGAGCAAGTAACTCCATCTGCTGCTGAAGACTGTTTAGTTCCTGCCCTACAAATGTCTTGAAAGATGCAAACTCAGCTGCCAAAGAAGTAGTACTGGTTAATGTGCTGGGCGTTTTCCGCAATTCTTCCTCAAAATCATCCATCCTTTTATGAAACACCTCCATCAAACTGGACAGAGTGTTTTTAATAGTCGAGTCCATGATATAGTAATAGATTGAGAGAGGTTATAAAAGTAAAAAGTGTTGTAATTGTGGTTGGATTAAGTAGTAAACACTCACAGACAGGTAGTTTAAGCTAACTTTTCATTACTAGCACTTGATATTATATAATATTTTACGAATTATGTATTAATTTTAATTATAACTTGAGAGATAACAATTTTACGTGTTGCATTCACAACTACCCACACAGAAAAATTTTTGTTGTTCTAGCGCCGGTGTGATTCATCACAGCTTCTTACCAAATGGGATGAGCATTAATGCAGATGTGTACTGTTAAGAACTGAATACAATGACCGACGTCACCACTGCTCCTGCACGACAACGCGAAATATCATACTGCACAGCAGATTCCAAGTTACAAGAGCTGGGTTAGGAAGCTCTCCGTCATCCGCGTACTCACCAGACCTTGCGCGTACAGACTTCTACTTTTCCAATATTTGGATAACTTTTAAGGAAAAAAATTTAATACCCGAGAAGCAGTACAAAATGCCTTTGAAGAGTTTGTTGCCTCCCGTCCAGCTCATTTCTTCAAGAAGGGGATCAATAAACTGCCACTGCGTTGGCAAAGGTGCATCAATTGCATGGGTGATTACTTTGATTAATAGAAATAAAAACATAAAAAAATGCGTTAACTTATTTCATAAAAAACGGCATTTATATAGGTAAATACCTAATAGAAAAATTGGTATGTAATAAGCCACTAATTTATATTACTTCGTTTGTAAAATTTATTATGGTGTTCCATTTATATCTGTTTGAACTTGTAAAATATGTTATTATAAGGACATTGTATAATATTATTTTAAACGTGGCAGAACCAGTACACTACAGATATATTACCACTGGAGCAAAAAAGGGTTGGTTTGATCGGGGGAGGAACGTGCGTTCACCAAATACCAATGTAAAATTGGTAAGGTTGTAGGACTCATTTTCGTCCCAGGAGTCAGTCTCAGTAGGTTTTTAACTTAAATATTTTTTTCTCTTCTAAGATACACGTGGTAGAGCCACGATGCAGATATATTATGGTTGCAGCATGAATGGGTCGCCACGACCGAGTTAGGACCACGCTCTTATAGAATACAGCGTAAAATAGCAGCTTAATGCTACTTTGTTTCGTATGGTAAGTGTAGAGAAACGGAGACCCTTTTTACTGGAAACGCGGCATTCCATGTCAGTCCTCAGGAGTGACAACGCATCAGATCTGATTCTTAATTGAGCATAAATGTTTATGAAACACAACATCCATTAACCATTAGGTGGACTTGTTTGTCACCCGTAGTCTATAAAGTAAATAAATTAATGGAGAATTTAATTTTAATTATATTTACATTTAATTTTGTTTAGATAAAAATACTTATATTAACAGAAATTATAATTTACTGATATTGCATTAGGTGGTGTAACTTCTTTTCTGCCTAGGAGTCTGTGTGAGTAGTCCTACCCTCTTAATATTTCTGCAGCCAAATAACGGTGCGTCAACACAGTATGATTACTGGCTGTGAGGCATTCCAAGGCTTACAACGCATCTGTAGCCTCCTTTATGTGAAGTTGGTTGCAGGTATTCATGGCTACAGTAGCCACGTTTCATCAGGTGGACTGAGAATACTATTAAAAAAATAATTTACAAGTTGTTCTGGTAATTTTTTTTCAAAAAAAAAGGTAAATTCTTGTTAATAATAATGCATTCAATAAAAAAATAGCTTATCAAGCAGTAGCTCCATAACTCGTAAATCTTGCCAGTCTCTTCCCGTAAAATTTATTTATTGGCTGTAAGAAGAAGGTTGTAAAACCATTTTTTAGAACCTTTTATTTCCATGTGTGAATCTCACAGCTTAAAGGTTTTAAGGTTGTTGATTTATGAACTTAGAACAAATCTTAGATATTTTTTAGTCTTATATTTATATTACGCATTCCTTTTTAGTTTTTGATATTTTTATGGTATCCTAGGTTTTATTAAGACTCTTATAAACCAAAAGGTAGTTAGTGAACTAAGTCACCAATGTCAGACCATAATCAAAATATATATACTATAGTTGGTACCCGGCGCGTTGCTGCAAAAGAAATAATTGTGGAAATATCGTTTTAAATTTGGAAGAATCAAGCCGGGTTTATATTTATCTGACGTGTTGTGTTGAGCCGGTTCTGACGTGGTGGCTAGCTCACTTCTATAAGTCATGTTCTGACGCACTCTGACAATATTTTGAATCAATACAGTCGTAGCTTTCGTAGAGTTCATACGTTCCCAATGTTTTTCAATGAATCATCCGACTCTGATTCAGATTATGAAGAGATATTGAATTTTGGTGGAAACTCATCTAAAAAAGAAAGAAAGAAGATATTGGGTTTATCCAGTGAATAATAAAATAGACTTAAACAGCTTGTGAACGATGCTCAAAAATTTAATCAGTATTTTAGATTGTCAAAGGCACAGTTCGAGAAAGTTCAGTCCTTGATTGAATCGTGAAAAATACATACGATGTTTCGTAAACCTATACGACCAAAAGAAAAACATATTTTAATTCAAAAAAGTACCTATATTTTATATAGAGCAAAGCGTACCTACATGCGGTTCTGACGCGTCACAACACAACAGGCGGCCGCTCTCCCGCTCCCCCATCTTCACCGCTCTGATGCAATCGAAATCTCTTCCTGATGCATCGCATCGGAAGCCACCACAGCACATCACGACACGCAAAGATAAATCTCACCATACTAAATGTATGAAACCGATACTGATCTGATGCGTCCATAGACTTAGAATATACTGGCGTATAGACCGACATAGTGTGCAAGGGAGAAGAAAATTCCTTATGGCAAAAATACAAGATAGAAAAAAGGATACCAAAAATCTCATGACTCTGTAACCGATTTTGAATGAAGGTCAGCATGAGTTGGCACGCAAGAAATAGCTCCTAGATATTTTGTAATTTTTTAGAGTGTAATAGTGGTTATTTTTAGTTAATAACTTTTTTCCAAAATGGTTACTTGTTCTGTGAGTGGCTGTGATGTAAATAATAGAAATAATCCTGGTAATTGCACATTTCACAGGTAAATTCTCAAGACGTCGTCAAATTTATGACGCTTTATTTTTGATTAAAATTTATGTTATATAATGTTTAAAATATAGAATGTTTTCAATTATTTTGTTAATTTTGATATTTTGCAAAGAAAAAAGTCACGTTGTTAATAATTTGCATGAATTTGGTAAATAAATTTATTTACAAAATATTTTACATGTAAGCTAAGGATTGACTCGACTATATAAAAATTGATGTCGATATTTATCTTAAATGTTTACAATGAATCGATAGACTTGCTCACACAACAAGAAGAGGAATGAAAATAAATGCTCGGTTTGCGTTTTAAAAATATAATTTTATTTTGCTGTTTGTCAAATAGATTCCCTCCGGATTCTATAATTAGAAAAAAAAATGGTTAAGGTTAATTGGGCTGGTTGGTTGGAATCCAAAGAAGAATTTAACAATTTGCAGCAAATGTTTTCTTAAGGAGGATAAAAGAAAAAGTAGAATAAAAACAATGTTATTAAATATGTCTGTATTTATGTGTATGTATATTAAATATAAAAATGTCAAGTCCTCACGATTCGACAGCTTTATATTTTATACACCGTAAATAGGCAACATTCTCTATTACCTTATGATCCATCAATACTAAAAGGAAAAAGACGTAAGGATGCTATATGTAAAATAAAATCTCATTCGAGCTTCATAAAAAATCTTTACTTTCTTGGGAGGTTATTTATATTAAACAATTTAAATCTCTTCCCACAAACAAAAACTCCTGTAAAAGAAATGTCTCAAATGGTTGGAACGCTTAATTATGATATGACAGAAAACTTACTAAGTGTTAATTGCTAATTCATAGTGTTCAACAACATAAGTGTTTTGGTTTGGTTTAAGATCCTTAAAAGCTGATAACTGATCCTAAGTCGTTGGCGTAGAGTAAACAGTTACACACACACACACACACACACACACACACACACACACACACACACACACACACACACATACAATTGCATTCTTTCTTTCTTATCAATATTTCCATACACAAGTTGTTATCCGGTGGAGGCCTGGTGATCCATAATACAGGTTTGTACCTAGTTTGGACACCAGTCCCCCCACACAACATTTGTATATTTTTAAGTTGTACAATCAAATTGTGGAAATAAATAAATCTGTTATCTGTTATTAAAGGAGCCATTTCTACATTATTTTATTAGTATAATATTGTTATAATAAGACTTCAAAAATTTTTACTTTAAAACTTTAGATAAAATAGAGACAGATTTTTATACATTCTCAAACATGAGATTATCCTATTTAAGCCATTATAAACCCAACTAAGTATCTATTTATCAACCAAAAAAATATATAACCTTTCTTCACCAACCGCACCTTACGGTCACACTAGTGAAATATTCATAGCATCACGCTATTTTCCCCAAAGGGTTGCGTGGAGCTACGGATTATATTCCCAAGTCACTATGATAAAACTTTTAGCGCAGTTAGATAGAATATATTTAGTAATGCTTTTGAAACGTCACAAGATGCCCGCGCAGGAGACGCGCGGTTCAATGTGGCGGGATAGTATAAATTCCATAGTATTTGATACTTACAACGCTCGATGCCCGATTCATGGTTGATGGCCGACGACATTGTGTCGAGGGCTTAAATAGTGTGGTTCATCGCCTACAGCGTTAGTTGTAGAGAAGAGGAACTCGTGGTTAAGTAATAGCTGCGCGGATTAATAGATCTGCGAGATTAAGTTGCACTTGCCGCGGTCAGTCCATGAATGAGTGACCATTTTCTTAAAATAACGAAATTGAGAGAATAGAAAGTGCATCTATATCCTCAGACACTTGGTGCACTTTACTCTGTTAAGATCATTATGTTTTTAAAATTCATGCAGCTTAAATGATAATAAGTTTATTACTACTTTATACTTTTCAGGGACAGATGAAAGAAAATAAACATGAAGCATGATGAAGCCTCATAAACATATTGACCTTAAAACAGAGCAATCTTATTTCACTGATTCCTACAAACTTCCTTACTTAATTATTAAGTTTACATTCATATTTAAGTCGAATGTTAAAATAAACTTCTATAATGTATTTTAATTATTAATTATAAATTATTTGTAATTATCAAAAGTAATACTTATATGAAAAATAAAGCAGCCATTATGTACTTCGTGTCCCCATTTTATATTTCCCCATCAAAACATTTTATAAAATATAAATAGATATATACTTAGTTAAGTATCTACCTATTTATATTAACAATATGTTAAAAAATAAATTCCGGGGAAACATTATCATTGGCATTATCCATGGCAGTAAATATTTTTCTCCAAAGATCATAACTCGAAAATACAACTTTCCGATCTGATTCTTGGAGACTTTTTTTTAAGTTTATCGGTAGTCACCTGGGATTTTTTAAATTTGAATTAAAATCCAATAAAAGGCAGGTGGGTTCAGCTTATTCCCAGGAACATGTTATATGAATATTTTTTAACTATTTTAGAGCTATCATGGTAAAAATTCAGTTAATTTTTGAAGTTAATCAATTTCGAGCACTAAATAATTTTTTTAAATCTTTTTACCGCTTCTTTAATGTTAGGAAACATCATGATCAGCAATTTATGTTTTATGCATTTAATACAAAAAGGGATGAGAATGGGGGATGAGTCGCTCGCGTCCGTAGGCTTCGACCACCTAACCTAGGCCCCTGTCCCCAGGTGGTGCCAAACAGCGACAAAGCCGAAAGGATAGACTCGGCTCTCGCCGTATGGTAGCGGCGTAAAATCTACCACCCTTAGATCGCACCATGAGCCAATACATTAAAGAAATGGCTGAGTTCCCAGCGCCCCTTTAATGGGGCAGGGTGCGAAGAATCTCAGGAGTAAAACCGGCGACGAGGTTCGCCACCGTCACGTTCTGTCTCGGAGGCGCGAAAAGTGGATTGGGGGCCCGTCTGGCTACGCTGAATGTATGGAGCAATGAATGATAAGATGGATGAAATATGCGAAATGATGAATGATAGAGGAATAAATGTGTTATGTAAATGAGACGAAAGAAGGGAAGGATGCCACTGCACATGGCATATGTACACTTACTGGTCTGGTGTAGACGAGACCGAGCGGGCATGCCAGGAGTCGGTGTCATCCTTTCAGAAAGAATGGGTCAATGTGTGAAAGAGTATGAATGTGTAAGCCCAAGGCTGCTATGGATACGAATGAAAGTGGGCTTAAAGAAGTTGTTTGTGCTAGGGTGTACGCCCCAGACATGTCTAAGCCCACTTATATCCGAGCAGTTTTGGGACATAGTAAGGATGGTGTTGATGAAATGTAAGAAATGAAAATATCATTATGTTAGGAGATTTTAATGGAAGGGTTGGGGTGAAGAGGTCTGGTTATGAAAGGATATTAGAAATGTTTGGCGATGAAAGTGTAAATAGGAATGGTGAAGACCTCCTCGCCGTATGTGAGGAAAAGAATCTTTGTGACGAATACACTTTCTTAGCATAAGAGATTCACATGTATACATGGGAAGAGGTGATGATAGAAGCATGATAGATTTCATAATTGTGGATGAAAGAATGCGGAGCGATGGTAGATACAAGAGTTTACCGGGGGTCCAACGTAGGGACGGATCATTACTTGGTCTTATGCTGAATTAATGGTCTATTCAGGCGTTGGCGGCATCGGACATCTGTGTATACTGCATTACAGCGTATAAGAACAGAGGGTTACAAGATGAAGGTGTGAAAGAGAAGTATAAATGTAGACTGAGGGAGAATATAAATGGCTTGAATGAAATATGTATGAATGATTTAGACCTGAAGACTGTATGGAATAATGTTAAGAAAGTTTTGGTGGATGCAGCCACCGAAGTATGTGGTGTAAGTAAAAGAAGAATGAAAGGAAAAATAATACGTTGTGGTGGGATGATGAGATTCGGATGGAAGTTGAAGCAAAAGAGAGCATGGCTAGATTTACTGGCAACAAAGCTGGTAATTCTGGCGGTATGAATGAAGAGATAGAAAGAAAAAGGCAGACTTTAGACTTATAAATAAGAGAGTAAAAGAAGTTGTTGAAAGGAAAAGCAAGCAAGAAGAACGGATAAGAATGATAGAAGGATATGTGATAACTTCAGGCAAATATTAAAATGTTTGGAAACTCGTAAGAACTGCTAGGGAATTCAAACAGCCTAGAATGAATTCTATACGAGACGAGAATGGCTGTATGCTGAATGATGAAGTTTCAATTTAAAAGATGGAAGGAATACTTTGAAAGCGTGTTTATGGTGAAGAGTCGTCTGAATTAAGTGAAATAGAAACTCCGAAAGTAGAGAGGTAGGAGATAAGTGTAGATGAAATAATGAAAGCAATGAAAGCAGGTAAGGCAGCCGGATATGATAAGTATCACTCGAAATGCTAAGGGCTGGAGAGGGAGTGGTGCAGAGCCTGCTGTACACCTTGTTTAATTTATGTTGGGAACTGAAGCGGGTACCGGAAGACTGGTGCAAAGCCGTTATAGTCCCAATATATAAAGGAAAAGGGTCACATCAGGTCTGTAAAACTACCGTGGTATCAGCTTGCTTAGCATTGTGGGTAAACTGTATGCTAAGGTGTTAATTGAAAGAGTTATGGAAGAAACTGATGGAAAAATTTGGGATGTGCAAGCTGGATTTAGAAAGAATGGGGTGTACGGATCAAGTATTTTCCATGCATAATGCGGAGAATTTTTGGCCAAAACCAGAAAAATTTTTTGTGCTTTCATGGACTTGGAAAGAGCTTATGACAGAGTGGACAGGAATGTGGCAAACACTTAACTCATTTGGTTTGAGCGCTGGTTTGATACAGGCATTGAAGTCTCTTTATAGGGACTCTAGTGCTTGTGTCAGGATCAACGGGTCTACTCGGACTGGTTTGGCATCCAAAAGGTGTCAGACAGGGCTGTCTTCCCCTGCTGTTTAACCTATTTATGGACAGTTGTTTGCAAACTTTGAAAGTTAAAGAATGTGGGTTGAGAATGGGTGAGTTAACCTTCAAATGCCTTTTGTACGCCGATGATCAAGTCATATTTGCATCGTCGGCGGCCGAGTTAATGATGGTTACTTTAATGAACCGGTCATTAAAGAAAAGAAATTATGAAAGTGAACGCAAGTAAGACGAAAGTGATGGTTTTGAAAGAAGAAAGTAAACGTTATGTGAAATAAAAATAGAAGGGAGTTGATTGAGCAAGTGGATGAGTTTGTATATTTGGTATGTTTATTTAGGGATGGTAGATGATAATATGATATGAGTGAACGGAAATAGAGTGAATGAGGCTCTACACGCTATTGTGAAGAGTCAGAATGTGTCAAAAAGGCACGTTTGGCAATTCACAATGCTGTGTTAGTCCCTACTTTAATGTATGGTAGTGAAAGTTGGGTCTGGCAGAAAGCATGAGAATAGAATAAATGCTGAAAAATGCGGTCATTAAGAGGTATGCTAGGGCTGAATCTGAATGACAGGGTGAGAAATAGTGTGATAAGAGAAAGAGTGTGGTTTGCAAGATGACGTTGTGACCAGGATTGAAAGGAATGCTTCAGTGGTTTGGTCATGTAGAAAAAATGAACGAAGAAAAGTGACAAAGCAAATTTATGCTGAGAGTGAACGGCAAAGTCGGAAAGGGACGCCCTAGACGAGGTTTATCGACCAAATTGGCGATATATTGAAAATGGGCCAGATTAGGAGTACCCTTAACCGACGAGCGTGTATGCGTAGATATATGGATGTAAAGGAGGCGAGAGAGGTGTGCCAGGATCGTGCCAAGAAGAAGTCCGTAGTCTCTGCCTACCCCTCTGGGTGACAGGCGTGAGTGTTTATGTTTTATGTTATTACAAAAAGCGTTGCAGTGATGTCTGAAAGCAAAATTGTGACATATACAGTATGTAGGCACTTTTTATAGAGTTTTCTAGGACATGGTAGCCTTATTAAAGCTTAGCAGGCGAAGGAGCTTACACTGTTTTATGCTGTCAAGAATTTTACCGAGTCAATTCTATGTTGAAATAGGAACAGCACTTAAATTAACATTGCATTTTTAGTAGATTGCAATAAGCGCCGTGTTTAATAGAATAGAATCATTTTTATCCAATATAGATTTCATTAATACTTACCACTGGTTCGGAAAAAAATCCTCTGTCCTGGTGAGAACCAGCAAGAAACCCAGCTGACTTTTTTTTTAAAGCACAATTTACAATATAATACAATTGTTATGAAAACATTTAGAAACAGCATGGTAGCGATCACCTCATTCCCAGGGGTTATTATCAGTCATGTACTCTTTAGTGTAATAACCCTTACTAGACAATTTTTGCATAGTAAATATTTTAAACCTTTTGATAGATAAGGTCTGAATATTTTCTCTTTATGATTATTTTTATCTTATCTATATTTTGAATAAAACTAATTTTACGGATTCAATAGCGTTTAATTAACTTATTTTAATTAATTTCCCGACGTTTCGGGTGCTATACAGCACCCATGGTCACATGGGACTGAGGTGATTGACGTCCCGATGTCAGAATTAACCCGGAGTACCTTCAGCTTTTTTAATTATTAGTTTTGGTCCGATCTACGCAGAATGAACTTACTGTGTCTTGAAGTCTTGCAGTGGTATGCTTGGGTTTAGTTTTAATTTTATTATTTAAAGGATCTCAAGCAGGTGGTAGTACCCAGCCTCAATCTCTTTTGAAATTAGGATGTTTTTTAATTTCAATAGCCTCACGTATCATCCTTGGCAGGAATCGATGTTCTTTCGCGAGAATTTGTGGTTTATCAAATCTAATGTAATGGCGGCGGCCGTCTAGGGTATGATCACAAACTGCAGACTTCCCGGAACGTTGGTGTTTCACGTCAGCTATGTGTTCTTTTACGCGGGTTTTGATAGATCGCTTTGTTTATATGAGACCACATTCACAATCAAGCTTGTACACTCCTGCATCTTGTAGAGGATATTACACTTGGATGGTAGAACTAATCTTCTTCGGCGGCTGGAAGAATGTTCTAATAAACTCGCTTCAAGATCTGTGACATGAGCGTGGGTACCGGCGCTGTTGTCGTGCAGAACCTGCTTGACGTACTGAAGCTCGTCCAGGTGTTTGCTGTCACAGATCTCTCGTTCTCTCTGTAACAGATTTGCCCATTTGTTGACTGTGAAGGATGATGATGGGATTCACCGTTTAAATATCGGTTCATATGGGTCTTTTTTTCTAATACACAGTGTGACCTATGGTGTTGTTAGGATTTCGGATGACTAACACATCTAGGAAAGCTAAAGAATTATTTGCCTCAAACTTCATAGTAAATTGAATTTTAGAGTTTATGGAATTAAGATGTTCTAAAAATGCAGTTATTTTGTCTGATGGTGAAATTGTGAAAGTATCGTCTACGTACCGCTTGTAGAACCATGGAATTAAAGGTGCAGTAAGCAGGGCTTTCTCCTCAAGGTCCTCCGTGAACATATCGGCGACAATGTGAGATACCGGTGAGCCCATCACAACACCATCTGCTTATAAAACTCTTCCTTCCGCAATAGATAATAGATGTAAGGCAATGTCTGAGTAATACTGCATATTCTGCTGGCATATTGTTTTCCTTTAGTTTCCTAGTACAATTGAGATGCAGTCTTCAACAGGTAGGCATGTAAATAGAGAATGAACATCAAAACTGACCATGGCTTCATTGTCAGTAAGACATAGGTCTTTTATCTCACTAACGAAATGGTATGAATCCTTTGTGTGTGCTCTTGTGTGTCCTCTGAGTGGTGATAGTATTTTTGCTAAGTGTTGAGCCAATCTGTAAGTTGGCAAATCGATCTGACTCACTATTGGACGTAATGGAGCTTGCTTTTATTCATGAGAAGATAAATCTATTAATAATTTATTTTAAAATTTTAAATTCTCTTGTTTAATTTACGATGTTTACCTGATTCATTACCTCGCTATAACGCTGCATCAATTAGCTATTGATTGTGGCTAAGAAACGGAGTAGCGCGGCCGATAAAAATCACTTTCTTACGGAATATAATTAGAAAAGTAAGGATGCAGTATTTCATTATTGTGATGTAAATTACTATAATTGGATACCTAATAGCCGGTATACCTTCGAGGATTAAATAACGAATATAAGACATGTGAATGACATTATTGTTGTCATGATATGATAAAAACGAGTTTTAATACAATTTATTTATGTGAATTAATAAAAATAAGTGTTACAAATAAAAATATAAAAAACGTTACGTCCACACTAGGAATTCTTTCTAGTTAAGTTCCTTTCGTGGGGGCACATAAATTTCACAAGGAAAAACATCTGCTGCTGCTCATCTCCTGTTTCGTTTTCCCTCTGTCCCAGCACGGCGTACAAATTGCTCCATAACCGAAACATGGAGGCCCGTAAGAGCAAGTTGCACTTCCGCTCTGACACTATATTATTATAACAATAGCCTTTTGACTTGCTTCTAACGGGACGTGGATAAGTATAATAGTAATAGTAATAATAGTATGTATAATAGTAATAATAATTTTAGAGCCGTGCTAGTTTAGTTGCTGGGCGTTCCCCAATGATTCATTACACACGCGCAGGCAGGCTGCAATTTTTAATCGCTTTATTATTACTCAGAGGCGTAGGCAGAGACCATGGACTTTTGATCTATTTAGCATGATCCTGACACACCTTTCTCGTTTCTTTCACGTCCATATACCTACGCAAACATGCACGTCAGTAAAGGATAGTTTTAATTAGGCCCATCTCACCGATTAGGACGTAAACTTCCGTTTTGCCGACTCTGCCACTTACTACTGTCGCATAAATTTGCTTTGTCACTCTTTTCTCATTCATTATTTCGACGTGTCTAAACCACCAAAATATTCCTTTTTTAATCATATTCACGACATTTTCTTGCAAACCACACTTTTCTTTTATGGAACAATTTCTCACTCTATCATTCAGAGTCAGCCCTAACATACTCTTTAATGACCTAATTTCAACAGCATTAATTTTACTTTCACGTTTCTTCTGCCACAGAAATTTTACTAAAAAGTCAACTGCTGAACATAGGCCTTCTCCATAGATTGTCTTATGAGGGATTTTGCCACAGTTACCACGCTTGGCGGTTGAGTTGGCAACCGCAGTTTATTATTTTCTGTTGTGATCAGGAAAACGCTGCTGCCCGATACGAGATACGATAGAGGGATATTTCAATATCCCTCTATCGTTGGTCTGGTGGTTGTAGTAGTGTAACTTCTGATCATGAGATCCCGGGTTTGAATCCCGCGTCGGGTCAATAGAAATCAGTTGTTGAGCTTTTCCATTAAGATATTCTCGGTAGCTGCCAGGAGTCGAGAAGTTGGCGGTGTCTCACCCCCGTGCATCGGAAAGCACGTAAAGCCGTTGGTCTTGCGCCTGATCTCTCTCCGTTTGTGTCGGTTTAACTTGCAATCGGACTATGAGAGTAAGGGAATAGAGAGTGCACCTGTGCTTACACTTGTGCACTATAATCCTGTCCTGCGGCGATGGCTAGTCTCTGTTGCGGCTGGCCACCTTTACCGAAATTCGGTCTGGAGAACATTATTATTATCCCTCTATCGCTTCTTACGACATCCACGGAATGATATTATACAGTAGTAGATATTTTTACCCCGACACTACACAGCAATTAAAGATTCAGGTTTTTAAAATCAGTTATCAGAGTACCCTGACCAACTGACTCCTAATTTTCAGATCCCGAATTTTGATTCCGACCAGAATTAATGTGCCTTTTAAATTACGTTATCTTGCTTCTGTTTATTTCGGGCTTAGATGTATTTCATCTCTTATTTGTTATATGAGTGTTTAACCGAGTCTCCTGATTTTATGATTGTCTTCAATTTTATAACTTAAAAATAAGCGCAATATATAAAAAAACACTGTGAATACAGCATAGTCAATCAAGTCTGCTATAGTATTTGGAATAAAACAAAAAGTCTTAATTCTACTATAAAAACGTGATTTATAAAATACTAAAAATATAATTTTTTAAATTTGAAATAAAATAAAATGGACAAAGTCGAACAAAACGGTACTTCTAGCGCACTTGTTGATTGATGATTTGAACCGGGATTGCTGCTCTCAAAAGTATTGTTTGTATGTACATAAAAATATAATCGTTTTGCATTGAATATAATTTATTTTTCAAAACAACTGCATCTTTTCCAGTATAATAAGTACAATACTCCTGGATTCAAAGTCTGGTTTGGGTTTAAACCTAGGAGTATTAAGTATTGAGTTTTTGTCAAGAAATTCTCAGTAGTGGCCTTTTTTGTACATGGGGAAATGCCTACGCATACGCGCCTCGCGAGGGCAAGGACGGGTTATGTCGGAATCGCACCGACTAAAACCCCATAGTGTTTTTTTTACTTATTATAAGCCAGTGCTTGACCACAATCCCACCTGGTGGTAAGTGATGATGCAGCCTTAGATGGTAAATCGCACTCGGCCGCGGAGGGTAGGGAGAGCGGCGCCTCGCAATACAGACACTTTTCTCCGTCCGCGGCCCCACCACCACCGCATTAACGGTGCGGCCCCGTCAGAGTCGCGGAGGATAGGGCGAGTGGCGCATCGCCATACCAACACTCCTCTTCCCGCGCGACTCCAACTCGGCTGCAGCGGTAGGGGGAGTGGGCACCCCTCTCGCCGCAGCCCACCGGCACACATGGACTCGCCAAGTCCACTCGGAGTGACTACCTCGGGCCGGCCCCTACACAGGCCAGCCAAGGGTTTCTTTGTTCACGCTGGTGATCAAGCCACGACTACTAAGCCCCCCCGCCACGACAATGCGGGAACTCGTTCGGGGCGGGTCTCAGTAGTGGCCTAGAGTCAGAAAGATGACGGTGTTTCACCCCCGTGCCTCGAAAAGCACATAAGGCTGTTTGTTGGTCATACGCCTGATCTGTCTCCGGAGGTGTCAGATTGCAATACCGTCGTACAATATAGGGCACACTGAAAATTCTGCGTACCATGAATGTTTGGCGGGAAGTCACGTGTCAACTGTGTCAACTGTTTTTTACCCTCGTAAGGCCCAATGTGATCAGAGAAGTACTCAATAATTACTGCGTTTCGGCGAAAAATGTTTTCATCAAAATTACCGCCCACTGTCATCCACTGAGGACTAATTATATTTTCGCTCCCAGATTAAAAATTTCGCGCGTTTTGTATTTCATGATAGTCGTTAGTGATTGGCCTATTTGCTAACAACATTTCTCACAAGAACAAGTAGACAACCAATTACAGATAACTCTTCATTTAAAACTAAATGAGGAATCTACGCGTCGTCATGGTGAGTTTTTATCTTGATTTATCTAATAAATCCATTTACTTTTGCAGCACATCATCTTTAATTACAAAATTTAGATTTTATTTCTCATAAATATGGTGTTAATTTTCAATGCCATGTTGAGCATGAAAAAATATTTAGATTTAAAAATATAAGTGATAGCGCAATCACATGGGGCGGTAGTTACAGTCATTTTTTATTTGGTATTATGTGAGGCCACTGAACGTTAGTCAGTTAAAAAAAATCGTCTTTCATAAAATTTGAGTAGTTTGTTTTTAAATATTGATTTATATTTATTACAGTTTTGAATGATGAAGATGTTTAGAATTTATCAAACGAATCGGAGATTGAAGGCTTCGTGCCTAGTGATGAAGATTTGGATGAGCTTTTAGAATTAAGTCAGAACATTCGTCTAGCTCGAGTGATTTTGAAAGGTCAGATCCAGAAATAATTCATGAAAAGAATAATACAGCTAGATCCATCGAAAGCTCTCGTCGCGTTACTCGTTAAAAAGGTAACAGTGAATCGTAGAGAATATAAGTCCCTCTGTGGGAGTCAGGACATATTAGTCAAACTAATGTAATCTTCTGCTGACCAATTATTTACCATCATAGAACTCTTAATCTCTTGGAAAATTACATAATATAATATTTTGAACAATATGTAAAGACAAGTTTATAATTTTACTCGTTAAAAGAACGAATCAAACTTCAGTAAAATTGCTTTCATAGCTAATTAAAAAGACCAAATTTATAAAAGAGTACTGTTAAAAAATTCCAATAACGATGATTCTTCAAACTGGCTCGTGGCGAAAAAATGTTTGAAATGCACACAAATGAGGAGACAGTTTAAACTGACTCAGAACTGCAAGTGAACCCCCCTACAAAACTTAAAAGCGGGAAGTCTACTCTACCATTACCGTGCTGGAAACGACGTCAACAGACAGCATAATATATGCCTTTATTTGTAAATAATGTGGCCAATATCATTATAATAAATCTCGCACTAAATGTTAGATTGTGTTTTACGAAATACAAAGAATTCCATGAAATGTTTATAAATTTAATTGAGAATTGCTGTAGTTTTTGATTTTGCAAGAGGTTTAATTCTGTAGAATAATAATGTAAGCGCAAAATATTTTAAGAGTATCTAATTACATTTTTCGTTTTGTTTAGTGTAAAATATATTTGTGTTATAAGCATTTATTTTAAACGATTGACAGGTTTTTTATAGTTACATATTTTTGTATGTTTTAGTCTATTCTATGAAATAAGGAGTAAAAGTATACGGTAGATTTTTATTATTTTATTTACTAAACTTGAAACCAATGTCATCACCTAAGAACAAATAAAACTGTAGGTAAAATGCAACAACGGCTCAAATGTCTTTATGAGAACAAAAAATTGCGTCCAAAGTTGTAAATTGGGATGTTATTTATGAGGCACCTGTAGTATTTTGTTCTATCTTTCCTGTAACACTCTTTAGTTAATACTGTTGCGCGCCACTATTAATGTCTTGTACATGGCAACACTAGTTAACACTAGCGCCCTCTAGTATCAGTAGCAGAACTAGGAGGTCAAGATCCTTCTAGAAATTTCGAGACCGATATGTACTCGACATTCTAGATGTTTCTACATGGGGTTCTGGAAAGTATCTGAGGCGCTATATAACCGGTATAGACCACGACCGAGTCAGTATTGAATTGGCGATACCAGCAAAGACTTCGAGCGATACAACTGCGAACTTAAGCGATCTGGTAAAATGTGTTTTGTTATTAGTGTGGTTTAAAGTTGTAATTAGTGTTGTGTAGTTAAGTGTCAATTTTGGCAATTCACTGGCAGTTTTAATTGTCTCCAACCCCAAGCTCGTAACAATTGGTGTCAGAAGTGAGATCTGTGAGGATGCTTATGACAGACCAGGTCAACAATGAGTGGAAAGACAGCCTACGACATGCACAGCAGGAAGATTCGGACATCAAGCCGATTCTAGAATGGATGAAGGCCAGTGCTCCTAAGCCCAAGTGGGCGACGTTTCAGCGATGAGTTCGACCACGAAAAGCTATTGGGCCAATGGGACAGCTTGCTGATTCAGGATGGAGTCCTGTGCCGTAAATGAAATGGTCAGGAGACAGTTGTCATTTGCAAATGGTTGTCCCTAAAGCTAAAGTACCGGATGTTCTACAGCTGCACCATAATGGTTGTTCAGGAGGCTACCTGGGGTTAAACGAACTCTACTGAAGATCCGAGAACGGTTTTACTGGGTCCACTGTCGTGACGATGTCGAGGACTGGTGTCAAATGTACAAGTTGTGCGGCCGTAAAGGTACCTCAAACTCGTAGTAGAGGTGCATTGAAATTGTACAATGTTGGTGCACCATGGGAGAGGATAGCCATTGACGTTACGGGGCCGTTTTCGGAAAGTGAAAGTGGTAACAAGTATTTCATGGTTGTGATGGATTACTTCACTAAGTGACCAGAAGTCTTCGCCACTCCAAATCAAGAAGCTTCAACAGTTGCAGATAAACTAGTACATGAAATCTTCTGTCGTTTTGGAGTACCTTTAGAGATTCACAGCGATCGAGGAAGGAATTTTGAGTCTCAAATATTCCAGGAAACTTGACGAGCTTATGGGTAATCATAACAGAACAACTTCTTACCACCCACAATCTGATGGAATGTTAGAACGATTTAATCAGAAATTGGAAGGTACCTAGCAAAGTTGTGGAAAAACGGCAACGAGACTGGGACAGGCACATACAACCGTTTTGTTGTCATATCGAAGCGCTGTTCACGAAAGTACATCAGTGACACCAGCTTTCGCAAACTTTGGGAGAATTACGGCTGCCTGCTGACCTGATCACCGGAATGCCTGATGCCCCACCAGTATAACCGATTATGCAAAATGACTTGCGGAACAAAATGAATGACATTTATGAGCACGTCAGACAGTCGGGCCAGCAAACGTCTGAGAAGATGAAAACACGGTATGACCGCAAAATGAACAACAAAGGGTTTGACGAAGGTTCACCACTAGTGTGGTTACACAATCCAGTTCGCAGCAAAGGGAAATCTCCTAAGCTTCAAGCTAAATGGGACGGACCGTACCGGATTTTGACAAGGATCAATGACGTAACCTACCGGATACAGAAAGGTGCAAGAGGTACTCCTAAGATCGTCCATGTGGATCGACTGGCGCGTTATTATGGGGCCAATAATGCTCGGGACGAGCATGTCTTAGAAGGGGGCAGTGTTGCGCGCCACTATTAATGTCTTGTACATGGCAACACTAGTTACCACTAGCGCCACTAGTATCGAGTAGGAACTAGAGTCAAGATCCTTCTAGAAATTTCGAGACCGATATGTACTCGAACATTCTAGATGTTTCTACAGTAGAAGGTTCTGGAAAATATCTGAAGCGCTATATAAGGCCGGTATAGACCACGACCGAGTCAGTATTGAATTGGCGATACCAGCGAAGACTTCGAAGCGATACAACTGCGAACTTAAGCGATCTATAGTAAAATTGTGTTTTGTTATTAGTGTGGTTTAAAGTTGTAATTAGTGTTGTGTAATTAAAGTGTCAATTTTGGTAATTCACTCGGCAGTTTTTAATTGTCTCGAACCCCAAGCTCGTAACAATACGTTTCGGTCTGGGTGGTAAGCGCTTCTTTTATTTAGTTCTCCATGGGTTGGTAATTGGTTATATCCTATTTTTTCTATCGGCCTTACGAGGTTAACACAAGTTTAATTTCGTCATCCATAACTTAAAAGGAAAATAAGGCAAAAATATTTAAGGGTGATAAATTTTTATGATTTTTAAAGTTCACTCTCAAGATTGCACTCGTCTTCAAAATGTTTTCGAGACAAGCACCTCATTTGTCCACCGTAAGGCGTTGGTATGCATAATTTTATCGTGGCTGAGTTTCTTTCCATTATGAAATTCAACCAAAGAGGATAATGTTGCTACTGTCATGCAACTAACTGAAGAAAACCAGCGCATCGCCTATGAGGACATTTTGGTATTGGTATGAGCCTAATTCAAAAAAAAGTACTTCAACGTGAATTCACCACAGAACATAAACATACTGATTGATTGGTGGAAAAAAATGTTTTTAAATGTACTATTTCCAGAATGAAACAATATATCCATGTTTATATATATCCGTCAAATTTCATACACAGCATTTACGTCCGTGATCATACTTTAACACAATATCCGCAGTAGAACCAGAGTGACCGACTTAGCCCAACGGAATAGTAAGCTGAAGTGGCAATGGACCAGCCATATAGCTCGAAGAACCGACAACCGATGAGGAAAAAAGGTTCTGGAGTGGCAGCCTCGTACCGGTATGAGAAGTGTAGGGCGACTCCCCACTAGATGGATTGACGACCTGGTTAGACATGCAGGAAGTCGATGGATGCTGGTGGCTCAGGACCGTGCATTGTGGCATTCCTTGGGGGAGGCCTTTGTTCAGCAGTGGACTTGTGAAGGGCTGTAATGATGATGATGATGATGATGAGAAGTCATTGAATAATACCCTCAGTAGAATAGAAATATTTTTGGTAAATAAGTTTTGTATTACAAACAAGCACCTACACCTTCCCGACATAATGACAAAAAATTGTTTTTGTAATGGTTAAGAGGTATGCTGAGACTAACGATGACAATGCTTGGATAACATTTTTAAACCACATTCATGTACCCATTGTTATAAAGAATTACATTTAATACAAGTGAATGTAACAAATGAATACACAGTCCACCTGATGCTATGTTGGGTAATGTTGTAACCTATATATTATGCAACATCTATCCTGATTAAGCATCAAAATGCAGCTGCATTGTTACCTTTACAAACTAAGATCCCTCATTATCAGTTAAAATGATCCGGAGATCCTTTCAGCACTCCCCATACAAAAGCGCTATATTTCGCTATCATACACTGGTATTCTGTAATAGCGTCCTTTATGTGTGGAGCCGACTCATCTGTATTGTACCCATAGATCACTTTCATTTTCTTTTTCAATGTTTTAGTTTTTTTAGTATACTATCTACCTACCTACCTACCTATATATTTCAAGTAAAGTCAATTTAAATATTTCTTGTAAAAATATTTCAAAACAAAATCAATCAATTTGTAAAATATTTTACAAAACAAAATAAATACATTTATATGATAACTTAATAGTATGTATTTACACATTTTTGTATTATTACCACGATCAATAACATTAACCCGAATTCCGTTCACGTCGGAATATAAATAATTATAATATTTATTTTTATTATTATTACTATATAAATTGTATGCTCTAAATTAATAATATATATATATATTAAAACTTTATTTATTTACGCTTTTAATTCGTTGAAAATATAACGCCTTTTATTTGTATTTAGAAAACTTCATGTAAATTTGTTTATTTTAAATGATGGCGTATTAAATTAAAACGATAATTTTAATTATATTTAAATTTTATTAACTTAAAAATAACTCCTTGAATTTGTATATGACCTCGACTTTATACATCACATTTTTATCTTTATGTTAATTCAATGGCGTGTTATAGCATCTTTGTCCTCACGGCTGACAACGCACCTGCATTTATATGCGCAAACGAGGATAGACGTAGATGTCTACAGGCCACAGCAACCCACCAGCAAGTGGACTGTGTGCTCGTTTGTCACCCTTATTCTATAAAAAAATATATCTTGAAGTAGTGCAATTTCTAACAATAATCGTCAATTTAATATAGTGATCAGTTCAATACCGACGATTGCGTGATTTATCGAATTAAAATAGGGCGTCGGCCCATCTATGTGTTAGGTAACCAGTTTCAGCCGGGGTCGCTCAGCTGGTTCACCAGCTGAGCGACCAACTATACTGTGCTGGCGGTCAATAATCAGCTGATACTCCTCAAGGTACCTCATGAGCTGGCAGTTTATGATGGTTTCTATTATTTTGGAGAACAAGGAGGTGATGGCGACAGATTGGACGGATCGGAGCGGTCGCCTTTTTGAGGGATCGGGTGTACCAAAGCTGTCTTCCATGAGTTCGGGACTACGCCTAGGGAGTAGGAGTACCGGAAAAGACGCCTTAAATCATTGCTAACTCCGGAGCACACGTATTCAGCACAATAGGAGGAACACCATCAGGCCTACGCGACTTGTTCACATCCAGGGGGAAGAGTGCTTTGCGCAAGGAGCGCTGGGTAAACAACACATCCTGCATGGAGCACTCACACTGGGATGTTTGGCGTGTGTTCCCCGTCTTCAAAGAGTCGTGTTGGACGCAAAGAGAGTTCCTAGCTGATCGGCTTTCTCCTTTGCGGCATGGGCCAATAAATCGTCCTTAGTGTGCAGAAGTTCCCTTAGACAGCCTTGGCGAGAAACCAGAATGCACATTCTAGAAGGAAGTCGAAATAGTTTCTCGCCAATTCTGCCGATGTGTCACTTTGCCTCGGCAATGACACTTTTGAAGGACCTGGAGGCGGAATTATACTTATTTTTAAGAGCTTTGTATTTGCATCCTGAGACGACACGTCAGCCCAGGTTCGGTAGCACTCCTGCTTATAGCGTGATGCAATTTTGCAGAACAACCAAATCATGGCTGAGTTCTGCCTCGATAGGTACCACAGATGATGGAATAAAAGTTCCATTCCTGAAGTACCATATCAGCGATATAATCATAAACAACGTTGGATCATCCGGCGAAAGCGAACTCGCCTCAAGGGTAGGATGCAAAAATACGTATCCTGTCCCTATCGGGTGACCTATAGTGCCAAACATGGCGGCAACCTGCAGAACGCAACCGCGATGGGGCGTGACTGGCACCGTACTCCGGATCAGACAATGGCCCGAAGAGCAGGCATCGACGGAAATCTGATATCCGTCCGGATGAGATGTCAACAGTTCCAACAGGGAAGGTGCATGATTTTCCACATCTGGGATCCGTGCAGGGATCCGTGCAGGCGAAGTAACCAGTTGTGTTAGACCATATGCCAAGGCAGTCATAAACAGATTATCGGTTAAACGGGAATCAAGACATTCAGCGTGGTGGGCTTTAAAATCACAGAGGATAACGTTCTCTGATAACGACCTGTTGTAGCTCGGAGTCTGCAGTCATTTGGACTGTGTCGGCATTACCGCTCTGGGACCTATAGAGGCACCGCGGCCATAGGATGGACAGGTACCATCAAGACTGCTGAGGCGTCGAAAACCGATGTCCTCTCTGACGTATACACAAACCTCGCTCAGAAAGAGCAAGGCCGGCTTTGCCTGTCTCCAGATGGTAATGGATGGCGATAAGGTTCGAATGAAGTAAAAATTCACGGATAGCGTTGCAGAGGTCGTCTTTGTTTTATTGCTCCGTTTGCCTGTATTATTCGAGAGCGTAATTCCCCCCCCCCCTCCCCCTCAGAATACGTGGGTAGCCTGAGAACCCACGCTCATCATCATAGCTCTCATCATCATGTCGGGATTCTCCGACAACAGGGGTGCTGGTACCCTCCTAGGCGTAGTGTCTTATTTAACTCCGCTACTATGTAAAAAGGGGGGGGGGAGAGCAGTTGAGCCTCCGACATCCTTTACGCAAAAGTAAACTTCTACTTTTGCGTTTTGCTGGTGGGTATTCTGTGATCCCGGTTCAGCCGGCCATCCATGCGACAGCAAAACTGCCGCGTGGCTCTACCACTGTTACTTTTAACTGTAATTATGTTAACTGTTGATTTTGGTCACGCTCTAATAATTCCATCGCCAATCTAGTATATACTGTATCTATTATATAAACAGAACCTAAATACAAATTGTTTTTTGCAGATGTTTGCCCCAGACGGGTAGCAAAATGAGGCAACTTGTTTCTTAATTTTCCAGGCTTTAAGCACTTCCGTCTCACGATTATAGTTTTGTGTATTAAAAACTTTTGTGTATTTAGTAAAAGTAAACAAAGTATTTTTTTATAATTATAGCTTCAAAAAAACTATTCTACGTCAGTCACATGTAATAGATTTTTTGAGGCATTTTGCCTCACAGTCACTTAGTTTCAGGATTGTCGGAAGTTGATAAGTTAATTGTAAAAAACTTCGCCAAAGAAAATAAGCTTACACCAAGCTTTTCTCCAGCCATACATACTGTTGTAAAACACTAAAACACTGTAGACGTAATGTAGTTCACTTAAAAAGTTGAAGGAGAGTGGAGTAGTTAATGATGCACAAGAAGGAAGTTTACCGATTTGAATGTATATAACACCGATGAAATTAGACTAATTATTGAAGACTAATTTGAACTAATTTTAAGAGTTAAAGCAACTATTGATCATGCATGGAACTAAAATAAAAATATTAAGGAAAGGAAGAGATGCAGTGTTTTGTATATTGTGATGTAGTATAGACAAACGTCTAATGAGTCATCACTACTGGTGTATAAATACAGCCCGCTTTGTGAACATCGGACAGTTAAATTGTAACCAGCGAGTAGGAAACTTCTCTGTTAATACGTGTATACCGACAGACGTCTATCGAGTACTGTGTAGTGTGTTATTGATATTATGTAATAAGTGATACCGTGTTTATTGAAAAAAGCAGTGTATTGTATACATAATTATGAACAAAACCATCATATTAGATGGTGAATTTTTAACGCTGGTGGTTGAGTCTACTTAGGAAACAAAACCTTTAATAGAAGGTGTTATATAATGAAATCCTAACAGCAACTTATATCAAAATAAGAAATTTTCTTTGACAAGAATGCAGTTCAACTTAAAAATAAAGAACTTGTATCTGAAATTCTTCACGATTAAAGAGATATAATGCACACAATCTGCTTTAACCCTACTAAAGCTACAAAATGCAACAAACATATTTTTAAATGGGTTCATATAATTTTGATACATACATGTCCAATGGTTGTTGCCTCGTTTTATTACTGTTTAATACTTTATAAAGAAATTCACGTAATCCTTAGGGAATGACCCAGAACAAACTCATTTGTAATTCTCGTAACAAACTCAGTGGTAATTTATATCATATAATATGAATGAATAAATAATAAATTTTTAATATAGATTAAATCCATCATGCTCTTTAATGGATATTAAATTTAACTTACTACATGAATATTGAAGTGAAACTTGGGCAAAACAAAAATAAGGACATGGAGAAAAACAGACACAACACTTCAGAAAAATACTTTTTGTTATCTACTGATTTTTAATAGCAATTCAAAATCTCGCGATTACGAGATAGTCTATGTACAATCCTGGTATCCCGAGATTAGAAATCAGGGCCGTAATTGAATTACCTAGTTACAGGCCGACGCCCTATTTTTATTCGATAAATCACGCAATCGTCGGTATTTAAGTGATCACTATATTAAATTGACGATTATTGTAAGAAATTGTACTCCTCCAAGATATTTTTTTTATAGAATAAGGGCGACAAACGAGCACACAGTCCACCTGCTGGTAATTTGGTTACTTGTATGATATCTACCTTTATCCTCGTTTGCGAATCTAAATGCAGGTGCGTTGTCAGCCGTGAGGACTAACATGCCTCTTTTCCAGTAAAAAGGGTCTCCGGTTCTCTACACTCACCATACCAAACACAGCAGCATTAAGCTGCTATTTTACGCTGGTGTTCTGTGAGATGGTCCTTCCTCGTTCGAGCCATTACATTCATGCTACAACCTACTATTAATATAGCTGCAGCATGGTTCTACCATATATATATAATGGCGTGCTATATATATTATTATAACACGCCATTGAATTAAAATAAAAAAAAATGTGATGTATAAAGTCGAGGTCATACACAAATTCAAGGAGTTATTTTTAAGTTAATAAAATTTAAATATTAAAATTATCGTTTTAATTTAATACGCCATCATTTAAAATAAACAAATTTTACATGAAGTTTTCTAAATACAACAAAGACGTTGTTATATTTTCAACGAATTAAAAAGCGTAAATAAATAAAGTTTTAACATTTAATATATTATTAATTTAGAGCATAAATTTATATAGTAATAATAATAAAATAAATATTATAATCTTTAACATTCCGACGTGAATTATGTGGGCTCCAGCCAGAGGTTGCAAAAAAAAGCAATTTTTATTTAATATATATTTTAATTACAATAATTATTACAATTAATTCTTACAACTAAGTGAGGTGAATCTAATTCGATGTTTGAATCTAGAATGAATTCACACGGTAAAATATTATAACTACGTAACAAGTCAAGAATCACATTATGCTGACGCGGTGCCTCGTGATTGTCGTAGCCCGATGCAACGCAGCAGATTGCCTGATTAGGCTGCGTAACACCTCCCGAAGAACAGCGACTATGGAAGACCTTGGTTGAGCTGGGAGTTGTTCAGGATTAACCCTCAGCATCGGGAACAACATATAGCCTTAATGTTTTAGGGTGGTCATCTGTATTCTTTGCGTACTTTCAGCTGGCTTCGGCTTGTATTTTCTATATAGTATGCATAGAATTAGTGCACCTGCTTATTATCAGTGCGTAAAATGGTATTGTGGTATGGTATAGACTGTAGTCATCATTCCTCCTTAAACTTACAGGCGATTGCTGGGATATTTTGGTGTTCGTTGCGTGAAGATGTAAGATTTATTGAGTTTATATGCCGAAGCAGGAGATGGGACGCTGGTGTTTTCCTTAGGTATATCCATTATCTTTAAAGCTTGTCCTTTCAATCGATCTTTAGTGTTTGAGATCGAGAATAGCGGCGTTTCTATGTAGCATTTCAGAGGATAATAATGAGATAACTGCCTTGAAGTATTTTGTAGGTCTTGTCCACAGGATAGATGTACCTTCGTTGGTGTAGGGAACGTGACGGTGTAATGCTTGTCGTCCAGTTCTTCGTAAGCTGGCTTATCTAGAGTGACTGTGAACGGGTTACATACTGCATTCGTCTGTTGTTTTGTGATGAGGTGATGGATGCAATCGTGGGATGTTTGACCTCCCAGGCTCCGCTTTTCTTTACAGATGTACCATTTACTGGTCTTCGGGCATTCTGCCTCTATGTACTGAAAATCTTTCTGATAGATGGCTAGGAATGGAAAAGGTGGTGTAAGGATTTCATGTTTCTTGTTAGGAACAACAGATAACTTATACAAATCATATATATGGGGTAATAGAATTGGGAACTTAAATACTATAACTATTTCATTTCCTACATAATATGAACCTAATCTAATAACGTCATAGTATTCTCTAATATCTAAGTCTCCTACTTTTTACTGCCATAGATCGATTGCCTATTAATCATTATGCGGATAGATTCTAAATTAATTATAGAGTGGTGCATAGTATTGGCTCTTATAAATGCTAAGTTATTCTGTAACAATTAATTCTTGTGAAATGGAGTCAACGTTATCACTAAGAATAATAAGTACTTGTCCAAAATGGGCATATTTAACTAAGTCATAATCTTTGGTAGCCTCGGATTGATTTATTTTACTTATTAATATTTCCATTTTATTTTGATTATCTACAATGCTATCTATTATTTTAGAGTATTGATTTGTTAAGTCTTTAGTTAGGCTTACGTGGTTATTGAATTCCATTATCATCTTATTTTCGTCTTCGCGGATGGATTTTATAGCGCGATTAAAGTGATCTGCGTCTGTATAATCGAGATTACCCGTTATACTTTTTATTATGGAACCGAGACCATCTACAAGTCCTCTTTTCTCGCGGTTCATCTTAAAACTTCTTAACTGTATGGTGACGCTTTCAAGCTTATTTTCAAGATAATCAATGTGAGGCTGAAATAAAGAATTAGTTATGTTGTTAAGGTTAGGGCTAATATTGATTAACTGTATTTTAATAGAATTTACTTTATCTTCTAATTCTTGAAGGTTTACATACTGCAGAAATGCATGGTAGTGGGAAAGGATTCGAGTGGGGCCTAATATACCGGGTCCATCACTGAGACTTTCAAGTTTTATCTCCTGCATTAGAGCTGGTCCCAGAAGGAGATGAAGTACCAGGAGAGTCCTGTAACAATTGGTTCGTTTTAGGTATTCTCTTCAATCGGGTTTTGCTATGGGGCCTCGTTTTCTTTTGTGTAAATGTGAATTGGGAGATTTGCCATTACTGTGTCGTGTGTGTATCGAGGAGCTAATTTTGACGGATGCGAATGGATTTTTTATAAGATTTGTTGTTCCGGGAATATTCGGCTTCGGTTCTCGGTTTTTGTTGCGAATGTCAGTCAAGCCTTTACGCATGTCGTTACATAGGTCGTGAATAGTTTTATATGTCTCAATCATCCTATCTTTGTGTTTTATGACGTACTGCTGAAGTAAGTGGGCAGAAAGATTTATGTCAAAAGGATCGCGAGGGTCAAAGTGTCCTGTAGTTGCTTCTATTGGCTTGCATTTTGTGAAACTGTATACTATGATTGTAAGCTAATAGGGCATAGGGCATAAGGTTAATAACGGATTCGTTCTTTTGATTTATCTTTAAAATACGGAGATGTTCCAATATGGTGGCGTGAAACCGTTCAACAATTCCATTTTCGTTAGGTGCATGTGGGGATACTCTATGATGCTGAATTTATGAAGTCTAACGAATTCTGCAATAAGTTGGTTGGTAAACTCAGGGCCGTTGTCGGAAACTATGGTAAACGAATTCCATGATGTGTGCAGAAAATGAGTAGAGCTTGTACTACGCTGACAGTGCCATCTAAATAGTAAGCCTGAGCATATTTAGAAAAATCTACTATTGTCAATACTTTTCTCCTTGAATTGTTAACAGATCTACGTGGACTAATTCAAAAGGCTTAGAAGCTGGTGGTACAATATTGAATTTCTGTTTTATGGGATTGCGGTCGTACTAGCTTGTCCGCATACTGTACAGTCATTAATAAATTTAGTAATGTGCTCTCTCATTTTCGGCCAGTAATATTTACAGGACAAAGCAGAAACACTCGTTAATACCTCGGTGGTTCGTTTTACCATCGTGATATTTATGAATGATTTCTTGCTGTCTTAAATACTCTAACGTTTTCCAATTCACTTTTGTTAGAATAAGATTGAGAGTTGAACTTTAAAAGTCTTTTATAATTGGTATGACAGTGTACATTGCTGAACTTGGATTAATGAGTAATCCGTCCTAATTTTGGATGGACGTATTCTTTATAGCGTTAACGACATCCTCTTCCATGTTTGATTGAGCTATTTGAATCGTAATGCGTGTATGTGTTTCGAATGGTTTAGTGACAACTGGTCTAGCTTTTATGTCGCCTACTATGTTTAAAATTATTTGCTTAGTAAATTTATTTAGCGTTCGTCAGAAATGGGAACTTCAAGGATGGGGTTTTCTTTATCTGTATGAACGGTGATGGTTCTGGAATCGTCTGCAACTTCGGTAGCCGTTATAGTCCTAGAGTCATCTAATGTGTGCCCCTTCGGAAGGGTTAGGTAAAATGGAAAGCTATTCATCTATTATGGGTCTTAGCTCGTCATTGTGAAGTTCAATGCGCGATAGTGCGTCGGCATTTGTGTTACATTTGCCTGCTTATATACGACACTAAAGTCATATTCGCTCAATTTAAGACGCCATCTTGTGAGACGCGAATTGGTTCTTTAAGTTCATAATCCATTGTAAAGGTTTATGATCTGTAATAATTTTGAATTACGGCCGAATAGATAGGGTCGGAAATACTTAGTCGCCCATACGATGGCTAAAAGTTCCTTTCTATCGTGCTATAGTTACTTTCACTGGAATTAAGTGTACGAGAAGCATATGCAATGGGTTTGTCTGAACCAACTGTCCCTGTGATAAAACTGCCAATCGCCACGTTTGAAGCATCGGTTGTCAAAATAAAGTCTTTACTGAAGTCTGGATACTGTAAAATTGGGTCGTTTGTTAAGAGAGTTTACAATGTTCAAAGCAGTTAATATAATTTTGATCTAATGTTATCTTTGATCCCTTCTTAAGACATTGAGTGAGTGGTTTTGTGAGACGTGCAAAATCTGGTATACATTTTCTATAGTATCCTAGAAGTCCAAGAAAACGCTTAATTTCGGTAGTGGTTTTCGGCAGCAGGTATTTTCGATGGCTTTAATTTTGTCTGGGTTGGGTTTAACCCCGTCTTTACAAATAACATGACCTAGAACTCGGTTTCCAGCTTCAAAACTCTGATTTATCCATCTGAATTTTGAAGTTGGATTCCCACAACCTTTTAAATACTTTTCCAGATTAGTCATATGCTCTTGTAAGGATGTACTGAAGACTATTATGTCATCTAGATACACTAAACAAATTTCGTTTTGTAGGTTCTTTAATACGTTGTCCATCACCCTCTGGAAGGTTGATGGACTATTTTCAGCCCATGGGCATCCAGAAATTCATGCCCATTCTCTACATTGAAAGCAGTTTTGTGAGTATCTGCGGAATCCATCTCTACCTGATAAAATCCGCTAGCTAAATCGAGCGTGGTAAAATACTGACATTTGCCCAGTTTATCTAGCACATCGTTATATTAGGAATAGGATATTTATCATCGATCGATTCTTTTCGTTCACCTTCCTGAAGTCCACAACCAGACGCCATTTATTTTGCCGGAAGCGTCCGCCTTTTGGGTACAATCCAAATAGGAGAGCTCCAGGCAGAATCGGATGGTCTAATTATATTTTGCTCAAGCATCTTATTGATTTGATCCCGGACTTCTTGTCGGTGAACATAGGGGTATCTGTAGCTTTTGGTATGTACAGGAATTTCGTCATGTGTTTTAATCCTATGTTTGATCTTGTTGGTGAATGTTAAAGGTTCACCATCAGGTAAAACACGTCATATAGGGCACATAGCCGTTGTAGGTTTGCTAGCTCTTCGGGATTTAGATGATCGGTGCGGAGACGAGATAAAACGTTTTTAGCGCGATCCGATAACGTTTCAGTAAACTGGCACTCGATATTAAATATTTCGGCTTCTACCGGACGGTCCATTGAAAAAATTACATCATTCGAACTGTTATTAAAATTTCGACCCAACCACGATTATTAATTACTTTTGTTAAACAATCGGAGATTATGCAGTTACAAATTATTTGATTTTCAACTATTACGTCACCGTCCTTTGAATTTATAGGCAACCTAACTAACTTTGATGACTGCGCGGGGATAATTTCCATATAAATTAGCGTTGCGTGAATCGTACATTTCGATAGGAATTTTGCGTTTCGAGTGATGAGTAATTTATTTCTGAGATCAATATTAGAACCCCATATGTCAAGCAAATCGAAACCTATCAGTCCATCAAGTAATTATAAATTTATAAATGAACAAAGTTATGTTATCTTGTTCATTAAATTCTAAGGGCATGGAGGTTATGGAATAATCATTCTTACTTGTCGCATGAACGTTGGTGACTTCGAATGGGTCGTAGTTTAGTGGAATGTGGCTAAAATATTTTCTTACGGCTTCGGGACTAATAAACGATTGATTAGCGCCGGTGTCTATTAAGAATTTCAACGGGGATTACTTCCGAATGTAACCGAGTTGCCTTTGTATGTGAAATTTACTTCTATTTTGGTTTTCTGATTTGGGACACTTTTGAAAATCCTCATCGTTAGTCGGAGTGAAACTAGAGTCTACTTCCTCTACGACGGGAACTTCCGCGTGGTTATACGGTTGCTCGTAGCTGTAATTAGGATATTGTTCGTAAGTATAGTACTCTGAATTATAATTATAGTCAGGATAGTCATATTCATAGTACGCGTCAGTGCTATAGTCATAGTCAAAACCTGTCTCGTTAAAGTTTACCTCACGTGTTTTAAAGTAGTTGCTCGGTGGAGGGTTGCCAAATCGTCTCCAGTCATGTCCTGTCGGTGGTAAGGGTTTTGCAACAAATGGAGTGACGCCGCTCATAGGAGAAGGACGCGAGTTATTATTTAAACTGAAACCCTGTGGTTGTTGAGGGCGGTTAGGAAGCTTAAACACGTTACTTTGTGGGTTATAATTTGGTGGTGGAGCACGCATCATCTGTTGCGTACGAGTGGGACCACGTGGTGGATGCATCTGGGGTGGTAGATTGGGTCTCCAACCCTGTGCAGCGTGCGGTTGCATAGGTGGCTGTCTAAACGGACTCAGTGTGTTATTACCCTGTAATCTAGGTGGTGAAGGCATATTAAACGCCGTAGGTTTTGGGAGAAAATTATTTAATGGTAGGGTAGAGCTAGGGGTAGGTTGAGTCCATTCTTTCCTGTTCTGACTGCCTTCATTTCGTTGTTGGAGATAGAGGGTGTTTAACTCCTCTTGCACAAATTCAAGTGCTTTCTCCATACTTTCCGGTCGCATACATCTTATTCTAGAGCCTAAAGGGTCTTTTAGTCCGCGTAAATAAGCTTGCAAGGTCAGTTTTTTATAGAGTGCGCGTTTGGCTTCGATGGTCGTACTAATCGTTTCATGTAGGGTAACATACGTCATTATCGTACTAAATAAACTTTGAACTCGCTCGTAAAATTCTTGCGGGGTACTGGACCCTTGAGTTTGTAATGATAAATCGCTATATAGTGCAGTTTCATCGCGATGGTCGGCGAAGTTATTTATAAGAGCGCTCTTAATGCCGGCCCAGGTTTCGGGTATTCCATTCGAATTTATTAGCCTAGCCGCGGGCCCAGTTATTTTATTTAAAATTCCGTTAATAAGAGATAGATTGGCTAATTCGTGTCCGGGTTCATTTCTTACGTGAGCTAACACCAACTGGTCGCACAGATTAATAAACCGCGTAAGGATGTACGGGTTACCGTCAAATTCAGGCAAAACTCTAAGCGACTTATAAATTAAATCAATATCATTTGATTGAGCCATATTATCGATCACTAAACCTCTATTCTCGTCTATAATACTAAGCTTAGAAGACCTACTACTATCTAACCTAACGTTTCGTGCTCCTCTTGGATGGAAAATTTTGGAAGCTTTAAATTAACACAATTACAAAAACACAATCAAAACGCAATATAATAAAATGTACATATAAAATTGGGATAGAGTGAGAGTTAATTATGGAACTAGGAGGGTAAGGATTGAAAGATTCAAGCACTTACAGCATTACTTCTTCTTGCGGAATCAATGCCTGGATTCGCCTCTGGACTGGTGCTCCCGTAGGTCCTGTATCTTCTTTGTTAATCTTGATTCACTGAATCTACTTTTAGAAGATCCTACCGACTGCGCCAATTATGTGGCTCAGCCAGAGGTTGCAAAAAGCAATTTTTATTTAATATATATTTTAATTACAATAATTATTACAATTAATTCTTACAACTAAGTGAGGTGAATCTAATTCGATGTTTGAATCTAGAATGAATTCACACGGTAAAATATTATAACTACGTAACATAAGTCAAGAATCACATTATGCTGACGCGGTGCCTCGTGATTGTCGTAGCCCGATGCAACGCAGCAGATTGCCTAGATTAGGGCTGCGTAACACGTGAACAGTTTCAAGTTAATGTAATTGATCGTGGTAATAATACAAAACAGTGTAATACATACTATTAAGTTATCATATAAATGTATTTATTTTGTTTTGGTAAATATTTACAACTGTTTGATTTTTGTTTTGAAATATTTTTTTTTACAAATATTTAAATTGATTTTCTTGAAATATAAAAAGTAGGTAGGTAGGGAGGTAGTAAACTAAAAAAAAAATAAAGCATTGAAAAAAATTGTACTTATCTATGGGTACAATACAAATGAGTCGGCTCCACAGAGAATTGAGGTCATTGAGCATAGTACTTAGGTCCTCCAGCGATTCTGGTATAAGGACTATATCGTCGGCAAATCGAAGGTGAGTGATGTACTCGCCATTGATGTTAATACCGTATCCTTTCCAGTCCAGTAGCTTGAAGTCTTCCAATGCAGCGGTGAAGAGTTTCGGGGATATAACGTCACCCAGTCTTATACCTCTCTGCAGTTGGATAGGTTTCGTACTCTGGTTCTGTACTCGGATAGCCATCGTAGCCCTACTGTACAAACACTTCAGCACTTCGATATACTAACAGTCAACTTGGCACTGCTGGAAGGACTACAGCGCCGCCCAAATTTCGACGGAATCAAAGGTTTTCTCATAGTCCACATACGCAAGACATATTGGCAAACTGTACTCCTCGGTCTTCTATACAATTTGCTGAGGGCTATGTATGTGGTCTATGGTGCTAAAGCCTTTTCGGAAACCTGCTTATTCGGGAGGCTGTAAGTCGTCAAGTCTGCGTGCGAGACGATTCGTAATGACTCTCTAAAACAGCACGTAGACGCGGCTCAGAAGGAAAATCGGTCTGTACTTCTTCAAGAGAACATTGTTGCCTTTCTTGAAGAGCAAGACCACCGCACTTCTGCTCCACGCCTCCGGAGTAGTGCCACCATGGAGGATGGAATTAAAGAGTTTCTGAAGGACTTCAAGTACCGGTTTTCGGTGAAAGCGGGTGTTTCAGAAGCTCCGCCTATAATTCCATCTTCGCCCGGGGACTTGTCGTTTTTAAGGTGCTAGAACCATTTTTAAGACGTCGTCAATGTTATGACGCGTTTATTTTGGTTAAAATTTATGTTAAATACTGTTTAAAATATAGAATGTTTTCAATTATTTTGTTAATTTTGATATTTTGTAAGAAAAAGTCACGTTGTTCATAATTTGCATGAATTTGTAAATACATTTATTTACAAAATATTTTACATTTGCTTGGACTCAACTATATAAAAATTTATGTCGATATTTATCTTGAATGTTTATAATGAATCGATAGATTTGTTTATTAATAACAAGAAGAGGAATGAAAATAAATGCTTTTTTTCATTCATCTTCTTGTTTTTAATTATTTTGCTGTTTGTCAAACAGATTCTTCCGGATTCTAAAGTTATAAAAAAAATGGTTATAATGGCTGATTGGTTGAAACCAAAGAAGAATTTAACAATATTCAGCAAACATTTTTCAACTTTTCTTGAGGAGTATAAAAGAAAGTAGAATAAAAACAATGTTATTAAAAGGAGCCATTTCACATTATTTTACCAGTAAGTATAATATTATAATAAGACTTCAAAAATTTTACTTTATAAACTTCAGATAAAAATAAGACAGATTTTATACATTCTAAAACTGTAGTACATTAAAGAAAAAATCTTGAGATTATCCTATTTAAACCATTATGAACCCAACTAAGTATCTATTTATCAACCAAAAAATGTATAACTCCATTTCAACACCTGCACCTTACGGTCACACTAGTGAAATATTCAAAGCATCACGCTATTTTCGCAAAGGGTTGCGTGGAGCTGGATATATTCCCAAGTCACTATGATAAATCTTTTAGCGCAGTTTGATAGAATATATTTAGTAATGTTTTGAAGAAAGATGCCCGCGCATGAGACGCGCGGTTCAATGCCGGGATAGTATAAATCCATAGTATTTGATACTCACAACGCCTGATGCCCGATTCATGGTTGATGGCCGACAACATTGTGTCGAGGCTTAAATAGTGTGGTTCATCGCCTACAGCGTTAGTCGTAGAGAAGAGGAACTCGTGGTTGGTATTAGCTGCGCGGATCAATAGATCATGAGATTGTTGCATTTGCTGCGGTCAATCCATGAATGAGTGACCATTTTCTTAAAATACTGAGATTGAGAGAATAGAGAGCATCTATCCTCAAACACTTGGTGCACTTTTTATTCTGTTAAGATCACTATGTTTTTAAAATTTATGCAGCTAAAATGATAATAAGTTTATTACTACATTATACTTTTCAGGACAGATGAAAGAATATAAACATGAAGCAAGATGAAGCCTCATAAACATATTGGCCTTAAAACAGAGCATCTTATTTCACTGATTCCAAAGGAGTCAAGTTGTTTTGGGCCCAATAGAAATTTTAACGACCCTTAATGGTATTACATAGAAAAAATTAACCAATTTATTATAATAAATGGCCTATAGATTTTATGAATATCTAAACGGAATCAAGAAATCTAAAAAAATGAGTGGTTTTGATATTCCGTGTTCTGGTTAATGTAATATGGGAAAAATGCGGTAATGAATCATTTTGCAGTTTATATTAAAAGAAAAATGTTTTTTTACAAAGATAACTTATTATATATGTATTATATTTATACTCATTCGTATATTATATATTTATTACAAAATGGATACCACTGAGATTTTATCCTATTTCTAAAAGTGTTAGCTTATATCATATAATATGGTTCAAAGACACCGTGAACGAAACGCTATTTTGTCATTGACTTCCGTGTTGTGGTAATAACCGACGGCCATATTATAATAATATAAGCATCATATCTATGTCTGTGCCGGCGGTCGGGTATTATTTACGGCATTGACATTCGTCACGCTGCTGTTTTTTTGTACTTATTGCATCTGGAAGATCAGCATACACTGAAAACAGTTAAATAATATTTGTGGATTTCAACGCACTGTGCGAAGACAATAACTAGCCGAGACAGGAGCAGATGTGCGCCAACTTTATATTTGTGATTTCTCAAAAGGTGAGTATCTTATCCTATGGAATGCGAAGAATCAACTGTACAAAACCCACAATTGATTTAAAGTTTCAAACTTTTATGAGAAATATATGTTATTTTTGTCACTCTCCAAGATCTAATCCAAAAATATTATAATGCGAAAACGAAAACTACTCATTTTCGTATTTAATGTATTACATTTTATAATATGAGATATGGTACGATTTTTTAGAAATAATATTAAAAGACCTACACACACAGACACTTAACGATCTATACATGTTTTAGTATTTGATTATTTTAAGTTTGTAAAATTACTAATAAATATCCCTTCATGTTACTAACAACTATATGTCAATGTCTAATCAATGCAACAAGTGTTGATTATATTATACAGGTTAGCAAATATTCCACATTATGTATTTAATTCGCCAATGACATTCGAAATGAAAACTGACGAGTTTAATTAAAAGTATATGTGAGTGTATAATACAAGTTTACTTTTGCTCCTAGAATTTTGGAAAATCTATAATTTATGTTGAATTACCTAAAATAAATAACAAACACAATTTTATTAGTATGTTGTAAAAAGTGTCAAAGTATTGAAGTGTTATGTTATTTGTAAAATCTAATTTAATTAATAGATAAAATAAACTCACACAAAATATACACAAATCTATGTTAAAAGTGTCTGTCAGAGTAACTATATCCACAACCGTTACATCCTATCAAAAGCCCATTGCTGAACATAGACCTTCCCTCAGATTTCCTCACAGGAGGATATTTGCTATAGTTGCCATGCTTAGTAGACAAGTCGGCAACCACAGTTTTTTTATTGGTAGTTGTTAATAGGAAGATGTTGCTTACATTCAGAAGGAATGTACTCACATTCCTTCTGAATTTAATATTTATAGATATAGATAACATAAAAATAAATGGATGTTATTAGGGAATACATATTAGTGTTAATATTTGATTAAATACATCTACTATTTATGTTCATTATATTTAAACTCCATCAGGGAAGCAATAATTTACTTACATTATTTTATTTTATTTTGTTGATTGTAGGTAATGTACATTCTTTCTGAGTTTAATATTTCTTTACTTTTATTTTATTTATTCCTAATTTTTCTCAGTTACATCTACTTGATGCAGTTTGTTGTAACTGCCTAAGAATATTGCAAGAAAGTATTGAAACTGCTCATTCCATTAGAAGATTTGTATTCCATGTGATCTTCAATTTTAAGAGCTCACTGCACACGTGCTGTGCCAATTAACCAGCAGAAAGAGATATTATTTTGCAGTGGATACCATCACACCAGGTACTTACTTTACTTTAACAGCCTGTAAGTGATCCCCGCCTGAAATAGGCTTGCCCGGAGGAGTTGGTATAATCGCTTTGGCCACAGATTGATGTTTGTAGTATCATACACCTCGCACTACAAACAATTTGGCTATTCACCACCAGGTTATCTTTTAACTTTACAGCCTATCAAAAGTTTACTGTTGAACATAGACCTCCCCACAGATTGCCTTATTGGGGAGATATTCGATAACCACAGTTTTTTTCTTTAGTTGTTATTAGTAGATGCTACTTCTTCCTTACTCACCCCATATATGTATGCCTTTGTACTTAATACACAAGTAATATTTTACCTTTAATGAAATTAGTGTAAATAAAACGTCTAAGAACTTGTACTAGTCAAATAATGTTATAATTTAAAATAACTACTCACTTGTTTTACCTTCTGATTTGATGTATTTTATTCTTTTACCTTAGTGAATCTGTTTATCTACAAAAGTATTATGAAGGAAACAGTACATGCTATTTATATATAATTTAAGAGGCATTAAGACTGTTCATTAGTAATAAAGATTAAAATAAAATATTAATAAATATTATTATTTATGGTAGACACTCAAAACCATAGTCTGTTCGGTTATTGTTGAAAAACACTTTTCAGATGGATCATTTAGAATGAGTCTGCAATCTTGTCGGTGAGAGCTACAACCGTATGGAGACACAAATGATACCAGGATATGGAATTACAACCATGAAGATATGAAACATCTCCACAATCACCCCTTATGCCTGTAACTGTAACTCCCCATTTCCAGAGCGGCATCAACAATTACTATAATAATATGCAGACCTTTTTGTCAAAAGGTTTAAATTATTTTTACAAAATTGTTTAGTATGGGTTATTATACTACTAGAGAGTACATGACTGATAATAACCCTGGGAATGAGGTGATCGCTACCATGTTGTTTCTAAATGTTTTCAAAACAATTGTATAAATATTATATTGTAAAATGTGCTTTTTTTTAAAGAAAGTCTCGCTGGTTTCTTTGCTGGTTCTTCCCAGGACAGAGGTTTTTGCGAACCAGTGGTAAAAAAAATGACTTTTAATAAGTATTATGTATTGTAATCTATATTGAATAAAATGATTCTATTCTATCCTGTGGCTAGTTATGAGCGTGCGTTTCTACTTCCTGTCACTGTATTTTTAAGTAATGTAATCATTTATCAGATTTTAATACTAAACTAAAAAGAACTACTAACCTAAAAGAGAGATTGCTGATTGATAACTCATTTTATGTGCCAATGTGCGCTTGTATTTGTGAATACCACTTAAATGAACCGCACAATGATTGGAATAATTTATACACAAGTAATAAATGATATTTATATAGTAATGATGCATATTTATATAGTAATATAAATATGCATCATTACTATATGGTGTTTTTGCCACAGTTGCTACGCTTGTGGCAACCAAAGCTTTTGTGGTATTCTATAGGAAGATGTTGCTGCTTATCTCCTGGTAGCTTTATTTTACCTTCTGTTACGACTTTTACGACACCATACGGACGAAACGCGATGGCAGTTGACGGAAGGGCTATACAATATTTTACATTAATATTTAATTTAGGGAAGACCTATGTTCAGCAGTGAATTGTTGTAATGATGACAAATAATAATCAATAAAACTTGTAATTTTTGTTGCTTACTTGACCTGTTTCTACTACGTGCCTTATTATAAATAAAGCGCCTAATTTATAAATAACAAACGCCGAGCAAGTTGAATAGATGCTCTGATACCTTTTCGTATCTCTTTCAATTGACAACTCTCCTTTTTTTTATAGAATAAGTGTGACAAACGAGCGCACGGTCCACTTGATGGTAAGTAGATGTTGTGCATAGACATCTACATTTATCCTCGTTTAAGAATCAAAATGCAGATGCATTGTCACCCCTGAGGACTTTACACTTACCATACGAAACACAGGAGCATTAGTTACTATTTTACGCTGGTAGCGTTTTCCGTGAGAGCGTCTTTACCCCGGTCGAGCCATATCCGTACACAACTAGTTTAAAACTTCTTCATCATTACAGCCTACACAAGTCCACTGCTGAACATAGGCCTCCCAAGGAATTATACAAAGCACGGTCCTGGGCCACCTGCATCCATCGACTTTTGAATGTCTTACCAGGTCGTCACTCCATCTAGAGGGTAGCCGCCCCACACTGAGCTTACCGGTACGAGACTGCTACTGAGAATTTTACATTTTAGCTTCAATTGTGGTTGGACGTAAACATGCTAATCAATCAACACATATTAAAGAATGTCCTGGCACTGCACCTCGCGCCTGTGATACTTATAATAGACTGCTTTAAGAATATGATGATTTTACAATAATAAACAATAAAAATGCAGTGACAATGGTGTTTCTTTTTATCCTAACACAAATAGTTCAAAACACCTTACATGCTATTTATTTTTCGTGGTTAATATCAAAATCGGATATGTTACTATCCAGTCATTTTGGTTTTAATGGTGCTTGGAATGTAAACATGTTATTCAATCAATACATATTAATAATAATGTCCTGAGACTGCACCTGGTGGCATGTGTCACTTTTAATACTGCTTTAAGAATGTGATGATTTTACAATAACAAATACAGTGACAATACAGAGTTTTTTTATCCTAACACGACCAGTTCAAAACACCTTACGTGCTATTTATTTTCTCAATCGCTGTAGAGGTAAAACTCAAAACACCCTAAAGTTCACTGTTGGACGCACATATGCACCTAAAACCATACACTGGTTGCAAATGATATTAGATAAATAAGTACATGTGTGCTTGTTTTTAGAATTAGTTGAGCATAGTTTGGCTTACTTTTTTGCTTCACTTGAATACATTTGTAATGTATTCTGTGCTTAGTATTCAATAAACCACAATAAATAATAAATACAGTTAAGAATCAATACATCACCGCGTCTGTTTATTAGTACTGTTTACCTCCGGTACTACTAAAAACATCCATCCACCAAGTAGTACTTAAGAATTGAAGAACTTACAACTTTTTACACTTTTTACTATTCACAGTGCCCTATTATAACATAGGATATCAATAAAAACTATTAGACAGTCGCCCGTATGGGATTTGAGGTTATAATGAGATTGCCGTTTGATTGTTATTTTCAGTATTCCCTATATATGGTACAACTAATATTACTATAGTAATCTAGAGATTATAAGGAATAAATCTACATACATTTCATTACGAGTCATCACAGTTTTTGGTAGGCCCATTCTCCATACAAAAGAAACTGTCTCCTTTCCTTACTTAATTATTGTTTACATTCATATTTAAGTCGAATGTTAAAATAAACTTCTATAATGTATTTAATTATTAATTATAAATTATTTGGAATTATCAAAAGTAATACTCCTGTGTCCCTCATTTTTATTTCCATCAAAACATTTTATAATATATAAATATAAATAGATATATACTTAGTTAAGTATCTACCTATTTATATTAACAATATGTTCAAAAAATAAATTCCGGGGAAACTGTACATGGCAGTAAATATTTTCTCCAAAGATCATAACTCGAAAATACAACTTTCTGATCTGATTCTTGGGGAGTTTTTTAAGTTTATTGGTAGAGTCACCTGGGATTTTTTAAATTTGAATTAAAATCCAAACAAAAGGGTTCAGCTTATTCCCAGGAACATGTTGTATGAATATTTTTAATTATTTTAGAGCTATCATGAGAGCATATCATAATTTTTGAAGTTAATCAATTTCGAGCACTAAACTATTTTTAAATATTTTACCGCTTCTTTAATGTTAGGAAACATCATGATCAGCAATTTCTG